>JAQIVF010002788.1:0-10359 GCA_034698365.1 Steganacarus magnus | reverse complement strand
GACGGACAGACGGACGGACAGACGGACGGACAGACGGACGGACAGACGGACGGACAGACAGACAGACATTGTCAAATCCATAAGCTCTCCTTCATCCATATGAAGCGAGCTAAAAATGCTCTCTTATTATTGGTTAATTACCATAGTTACGCAAGTGGAATGTTTTCATCTAAAGGTTTGCACCCTTCGAAAATCGAGAAAACGTGACCATCTCTACTCTAATAAGTCAGATTCGATTAGATAAATTAAGTTCGATCAGTTTTTGTGACCGACTTTCTAATTTTTTTTACAGAAATCAGAAATCTCCGAATTCTTAAATTTTACCGTAAGTTTGTGTATTTTGTTTAATTGTGCAGCAAATGTGTGTTTTATACTGTAATAAAGTTTATTTCGTATTATTTTAACAAAATCACATAACAATTATAGATAAATACGCATCAGATTTAAAATTACTGCAAAGCAAGTATATAAAGTGCTATTGTGTTTTAACTTTAGAAAAATTATATTAACACAAATTAATATTAGTTTAGATTTTTATTTGCGTAAATTTATTGTGAAATTTTGCGTAAAATTTTTTTCAATTGCGTTGCGTCCCTCTATCTGCCTCTACTGCTTGTTCTTCTTGTTGTTGTATTAGTTGCAGTTGAAGTTTTAGTAGTTGTGGTTGGCGTAGTAGTTGTTATCATTGGTGCGGGTGTGGTAGCAGTAGTAGTAGTGGTAGCGGTTGTTGTAGTGGTGGTGGCGGTAGTAGTAGTAGTACTAGTAGTGATGCCTGCAGTTGTGGTTGTAATGGTTGTCGGTGTGTTCGTTGTTGTTGTTGTTGTTGTTGTAGCGGTTTGTGCAATCGGACCATTAAAAGCACTTTTATTTATACCACTGATGGTTACAATCACTGGTGTTTTAGTGACTGTGTAATTTAGTGCATAATTAGCGGTTGTAGAAGTATTTGTAGTGTTAAATCGCACTTTCCGAGACGTTGTTCCATTGTTATAGTTATATGGACGCACATAATTACCACCATATCTACCATTCGCTGCATTGATTAGATGTCTGGTCACGTTTTGCCAGTTTCTGGCGAATTTAATCGCTCTCATATATTTTCTAGTTTTATTCCTCGCATTCCCTTTAACACCAGTTTTAATGCCACCGTTTTTTACGCTATATTTATTGTTACGATTGTTGCGAGCATTAATTGTATTACCATTTTTTGTACTAAAAAAACGAATCGAACGCTTTAATTTAAATTGACGGCCAAAAATGTTTTACTTTTACTTACTTAAAGTTTGCCGTAAGCGACAGAGTTCTCACACCACTTGACGTGTTTGAAGCGTGCATTGTATGAGTTTTCTTCAGTCCATTGTTACTATTCCTCAACCCTTTTTGTTGGCCACCGGTTCCTACTCTTTTTGCCGCATTTGATGTTAACTTCATGCGCAATGCTTTCGATGCCTTATTATTATTATTATTGTTATCATTGTTGTTGAGTTTTAGCGTGTTTTGATTATTAGCTAAAAAAAGGTTTTTATTATATAAATTTAAGTAATATTTTAATGCAAAAAAAGGATTTGATATAAAAACCCCGATATACACTTACAATCAGCAAATTTGATGGCTAAACATATAAATAAAGTTAACACAATTAATTTAATCATTTCTTATGCTTTTACTAATTATAATTGGTTTGCATGTGAATTATATTTATTATGTTGTTTCACAGGTTGAACTGTAAATGAATAATTGAAAAGTTTGATCATAACTCCAATAACATTTATGCGCCATTTAATTAATTAATTAAAAAAAAGAAAATTTTGTTTCAAAACTTTTTTGATGTTTGTGCAGAAAATGGTGCCTCTTTTTTTATTTTTCAATATATTTAAAACAATTGAATCTTTATTTATTCATACATCCGTGAGAGAAAGCGGTTGAACAAAAAATTATTTAAACAATCAAATTCAAAGTTTATAAAACATTTGAGGGTTACTATAATTGATTATTTAAAAGACTATTGATTATTTCGAAACATTATTTTAAAAAAAAGAATATTATTGATTCATATGTATTCTTTTTATCCATCACAGAAAGAACTCAACTTTTTCTTACTTACTATCGATTTAAAAAATATAATTTATTTTAATAATTCATTTAACAATGGTTTAACAATTATGATACGCTCGCACCAAAAATAACTCACTAATCATACATTAGAGGTCTTCTCGAATACAACCAAATAAAAACTTAATAATAAATTATTCTAAAAAAATCACTATTTTTCCGATTGAATGCTTAAACTAATGTTTTGATATAGTTTTTTTTGCCATAACATCTAATGCAATAACTTTGTATTTCATTACCTGTAACTCGTAATTTATTTGCGCAATTTTTTCGATATGATATGTGGTGTTTAATATTTGCGCAATTAATAATCAAAGAAAAGAAAATTATTTCAAAAGCTTGTCGATGTTTTAAACAATTGGTTTTATTGAAACATCTGTAAAAAATACGGTTAAATATTAACTTAGTTAATCAATGGCTGTTTAAAGTTTATTGAGCGAAAAATCATACATAATTGATTGATTAAGTTACTAAAAATTTGGTATTGAATGCTAAACTTTTATTGATTATTGAAAAGCAGTTTTGAAATATTGATTCACCTGTATATATATCTTTTGTATTCTAATTGTATTTTATAAAAATATTTTATTTTGAAATTGATTTATAAATGTTCGAAATTTAGATGTACGCGCAAATAAGATAATAATAATAATAATAATAATAAAAAATAATAATAAAGTCCCACTTAAGTATTCAATAATTATCTGTTTAGTATTTTTCCTAATAAATCTTATAACTAATGTTTATAGATATTGCTTACAAAAGAAGATGTGTCACAAAACTAGAGTGAAATATATCAAAATAATAACAACTAAAGTAAAATACTATACTGCATATGTCTATAGTGCATCCAATATATAATTATTGTATCCGAAATAATGTATAGCTACAGAAATTATTTTAGTTCTAACTAATAATCGCTGTTTGCGATATGAACCCGAAATAAATTAATAAAATTTGTTTATAATGCTAATATTATTTATTTTGTGTATAATGACCAATAAAAATAACTTATACTTAAATTTGGTACTAATATTTAAATAATTATTTTAAAAAGATAAAATTTGTCAAGTTATTCTTCTTGATATACAACTATTGCCAATTATTATATTATTTGGTTGAATCTCTATCTGCCGCGTACAACAGCTCGTGATGCTGCCGTTGTTGTACTAGCTAAAGTTGTGGTCGCAGCTGTTGTTGTTGTTGTTGTTGTCGACGCGGTTGTAGTATCGGTTGCACTTATGGTTATTGTACTGCCAGTAGTGGGTGTTGGGGTAGTAGTTGTAGTCGTTGTTGTTGTAGTTGTAGGGGTTGTTGTTATTGTTGTTGTCGGTGTTGTCGGTGTTGTCGTTGTCGTTGTTGTAGGCGTTGTTGTAGTCGCAGGAGTTGTTGTTGTGGTGGTAGAGGTTGTTATGGGTGTAGGCGTTGTTGTTGTACTTGTGGACATTGTTGTAGGTATTGTAGTAATAGTGGTTGGAATTATTGTTGTTGTGGGCAAAATTGTCGAAAGTAACGTTGTAATTGTAGGTAACGTTGCTGAGGTTGTGATTTGTGTGCTAATGTTTGCGAGTATAGGTGTGGTTGTGGGTGTGGTTGTGGGTGTGGTACTGGTCACTGTCAGTTTTTTACCATTTTTATGATTTTTTCCACCATTTTTGATATTACTTACAGGGCTATTATATTTTTTATTATTGATTACACTTTCTTTTTTCCCGTTATTCACCACACTTTTTTGCTCATTTTTCCAATTATTTCCGATCACACCATTACTCTTTTGACCGCTCTTTCCAGCATTACTATTTCTTTTACTATTCTCATTATTTTTATGATTATTATTTCCATTATTCAATTTACTAATCATACCATTTTCTTTTTTCCCCAAAATTCCGCCACTTTTTTGTCCACTGTTTCCATTCTTTTGACCACTTTTCCCGCCATTATTATTATTATTTTTACTGTTTGCATTATTTTTACCTCTATTTGATGCAAAAAATATTGAAGAAAATATGTCAAAATCATGTTATTATTTATTTTTTAAAATCAAATTAATACAACAAACCCAGTATTTTCATTAATATGCGCCGATTTATGTCCGTTGTTATTCGACGCGCCATTATTTTTGTTGGAACCGGTTTGTTGTTGTTTCTTATTTAAATTTTTATTTCCACCGTTTATCACTGATTTCTCCTGCGAATGATTATGTGTTTTTTGTGATTGTTTTTCGTTTTTGTTGTTGTTGTTGTTGGCTGAAAAATTTCAATTAAATATTTATAAATAATTATAACATTGAAAAAAGAGTTAATTAAAATAATTTTTTGTTGACAGCAACACAATACATCGAGAATTTCGTTTTATTTACTGGATATGTGTACCAAAAATTCTAAACTGAATGATCTGGTCAGACAAATAATAGTAATATTGTTTATGCATCATCTGATAATTAGTCCCTTAATTACTTAATTTAGTTAATTTTAAGCGATCATTCTTAACCACTGTGCAAAAAAAAAATAATGTTAATACATGATTGGTTGTGTCAATAAATCTTCAAAAATCATCTGGCAGTTTAATAGCAAAATTATTTTCAAATTTTCAAATAATAATCAAACTTACAACTTGCACTCCTTATAGCCAAACATAATAGTAGAGTTACTATTAAAACAATATTCAATGCTCGAAAAGAATTCTCGCACATTATTTGAAATCTGTCGAAAAAAAATTAAGAATATTTTAATCAATAAAAATTAAACTTGGATTACTTTGAAAAAAATCGAAGCCTTAATATATATACCATACCGGGATTATTACGAAACTAAATTAAAATCTTACATAACATGCAATGAAAGAGGTAATGCTGTGTTAGAGTAAATTATATCACAGTCTATTGCGAAACTAATGCGTTAAATTTTTGGTGAGAAAAAAATTACTTAACAGGATTAATAGGTATAAGTAAATGTAGTTTCATTGTGTGTGTGTGTGTGTGTGTGTGTGACCTAACAATGGAAATATGAAATATGAAATTATTGCGTGATATCATCCTATTATTGAAACTGCTGTTCCAAAAGTTTTATTCCGATTCTTGTGCAATATATATCGCGATCCATTGTATCGTACTAGAAATTGATTGTTGCACAATCGCTTATAAGCAATGCGTATGAAAGCAAAACTATTTCAAAATATTTTAAAGTAATATATTAATTTCTATTAATTGATCACAAATTCATAATTACTTTAATTACATTAAGTGTGTGTGTGTGTGTGGGAGCATAAAGCATATCGAGAAAAATCACAATTCAAATTGAATTCTCAAACGATCTACTTTTAAGAGAGCCGACCTTAATATTTGTTATTCTAAACTTGTTAAATTAAACACATTTCTGGCATTTGTTGTTCCCATTTGTTGTTACTGAAAATCTTGAATTCAAATGTTAACTCCTGAAATTTCGCTTTCAATTAAGGTGTTGGTTATTACTTGTATAGAAACTTTAAACCAGATTATAAAACGTATATATTTCGAAATTTATTTTAATAATTGTACAATTTTATAATAAAATTTTTGCAACTTTATTTTCTCGCGTGATGTCGATTTTTCATTTTAGTTAATTTCCCTGAGGTCTCTCTCTCCCTCTCTCTCCCTCTCCCTCTCTCTCTCTCTCTCTCTCTCTCTCTCTCTCTCTCTCTCTCTCTCTCTCTCTCTCTCTCTCTCTCGTGATAAGTTACATTTAATAAATGTGGTAAAATTGAGGACTCAACAACAAAGGGGGCGAATATTTTGAATAATCTTTTGAATACGCACTAAAAATGTGATTTAGGCATTTGACACAAACGAATCAGAACCGGGTTCGGATTAAGAATTTTTTGACCGGGAATTTGACATCAATTTGACGTGACAGTCTCTTCTATTTGTACTTAACACAATCGCAATCAGTTTGCGTTTGTCACTCTGAGAGAGTGACAATTATTATTTTCATTTAATGATAAAATCGGAAAAATAACTGAAAAATTTCTAGTAGATGTGTTAAACAATTTTTATCATTTAATAATACTTAATCACCAAATTAAAAGTTATAAGTGATAATACAGTTATTATAAAATTTTTATTATCAAATAACAATCTTTATTAGGTTTATTAGGTTATTATTATGGTTTAACGGTAGTAGTGAGTTTTGGACGACTAAGACGACTACCACTATCAGCAGCAGCAGCAAGCCAACTATAACGAGTTGTTGTTGCTGACGTAGGGCTTGTTGTGGCTATAATAGTTGTTGTTGTATCTGTTACTCCAGATGTCGTTGTTGTATCTGTTACTCCAGTTGTAGCTGTAGTATCTGTTGCTGCAATTGAAACTGAGGTTTGTGTTGGTGTGCTTACAGTTATTGCGATTGGTGTTGGGGTGGTTGGTGTTGTGGTTGACGTCGTTGCGACCGTTGTTGGGTTGGTTATTGTTGTGGTAGTTGTTGGAGTGGTTGTTGTTGTGGTTGTTGGAGTGGTTGTTGGAGTGGTTGTTGGAGTGGTTGGAGTGGTTGTTGGAGTGGTTGTTGGAGTGGTTGTTGGATTGGTTATTGGAGAGTTTGGAGTTGTGGTTGTTGTGATACTGGTTGGCTTTGTGGTTGATGTGGTGGTCAGTGTCGGTGTGATATACGCTATTGTAGTGGTTGTTATGCCTGTTACTTGTCCAGGTGTGGTATACGCTATTGTTGCGGTTGTGGGCGGTGTAGAAATGGTTGTGTACGACACCGTAGCAGTTACTGGGCTCGCTGTGGCACTTATTGTAGGAATACTAGTCACATAATAAGGAGTATTGGTCGCTACATTATTACCATTATTAATGACCGCTGCGGTTGAGTCAGTATTACTTGGTGTACCAGTGCTTGTATAGTAATAACTAGGATTACTAGTTGTTGTGGAGAAACCCCAAAATCCGGTATTATTCCGTCGATACCAATGCCAGCTCGAAGTTGTACTGCTATGACCAGAATTACCTCCTTTATTACCATTACTTCCTTTTCCATTATTATTATTTCCACTGTTTTTTTTATCGTTATTATTTTTCTTAGTATTTGTTGGATTGTTTTTGTGGTCATTTTTATTATTGTTCTTATTATTATTTGATGGATTATTTTTGTGCTCATTTTTGTTGCCAGTTTTATCATTCTTACCACTATTATTATTCCCTGTATTCTTTTTCTGGCCATTTTTATCATTCTTAGTTTCCACGTGTTTTTGATTGTTTTTTCCGTTATTATTATTTTTCTCACCAATTTTTACGCCATTTTTATTCCCTCCGGTATTTTTATTTCCGTTTGTGCCAACATTTTTCTTATTATTATTTTTGTTTGCGCTGTGCATGCAATAAATGCAAAGAAGTTAACACAAGAATTCAAAATATAAAAGTATTTAATTCAATTTTTTTAAGATTTACCCGTTAGGTATTAAATTCCTGAACAATAAGTGCAGAGCATTGATGCCCGATTCGAAATTAAATCCATTTTGAGCTCCATTTTTATTTGTCGCCGCTTTATTACCTTTGTTGTTACCATTAGAAGCGCTAAATAAAAAATGGGGAGAAATTATCACAAAAATATATTTGCCATTAAAGATGCGGATATTTTTTCACACCTCTTTTGTTGACCATTTTTTTGCGCTAACTGTTTCCCATTATTTAGTCCATTCAATGTTATTCCATGGTTTTTATTTGTTTCTTTGTTTGCTTGTTTTGCGTTCACGTGCTTATTCTGCTGCTGCTGTTTGTTCACATTTTTTGATCCATTTTGCGTATTATGTATTGTCGCACCATTTTTATTACCATTTTGGTTGTTTGCTGCGAACAATTTAAAAAATACAGTTTAGAGTTTAGTTATTGAATTGATTTTCAAAATCTATTTCTGTTAATTTTAATTTCTTTGCTTTAATTTAAAAACAAAAATTAAGAACTCAAAGAGATTTAGAAAGAAGAGTTTTTTAATTTTATGATCGAAAAAATTCTTTTCAATTCTTATGAGAATTAGTTTGTGGAGAAAATAATTTGTAAAACAGATAAATAAAAATATAAAATCTAATTTTCACTTACAATGCACAGTATCGATCGCTATGATCGCAACTAACGATATTATTAGTATATTTCTCAACATAGTTGACAAACTCGTCGTAATAGGAAATGTTTTTGACAGTATTAGCTCCCGAAATGAGAGATATTTACGAATGAAATATATATTAGCAATTTATTTATTATTAATTTTTAAATGCAATATAGAATTTGATTCGTCTATTAGAAAAAATTGCGTAAAAAATTATTAATATTGATTCAAAATTAAACAAATATTAATCTGATGTCGAAATATAAACATGTCGTATACTGTACTACTAGCATAACGTTGCGTGATTTTCTTTATTGATCGATTATCAAATACCGATAATTGCTTAATTTTATTACAAACAATAGGTTATTCAGAATTTTTATAATTAATATTATTGCTGTAATACACGAAACAAAAAATGATATATACATGTTTAATAAATACATTTATAAAAATGATATATACACATATACATGGTTTTAATAACTATTGACTTTTATCATTACGTTAAGAAATAATATTAACAAGATAACATCGGTAAAAAAACTTTACAGTAACGTTAATTAAGTTAACTAAATTATATTTAAAAACTACTTCTATCAAAAAAATTAATAAAATATATGCCATTCACAGCTAAAGAAAACTGTTAAATGTTCCAAGCCCTCTCTCTCTCTTTCTCAAACACACCAACAAATACATATACACAGACATACATAATTCTCGTTAAAAATTGAAGTATCAAACTGTATAAAAAATTAATACTAACGCTTTATTAATTGTATCTCTCCCTCAATATAAAAATATATTGTGTTTTGCTCGTGATTATTAAATGATAAACTGTTTATTAATTTAGTTATAATATATATATACATGTATGTTTAGTCACCAATATTACAGCAATAATCAAATTTTTATCCTTTCAAATAACAAATGTTTATAAAGTTTTTAAATTTTTATTAAAATTTTTATCGATTTAAATATACGCTCAAATGATCTTTATTAACCTATGCTACGCCTACGGGTTGTTGTTTTAGGTCTACGGGTGGTTGTTGTGGTTCTAATGTATTTTTGTTGATATATTTGCTGTGGTGATCGGAGTGATTGTACGAATAGTGATTGTGATTGCGGTCGGTTTTGTTGTGATGGTTGTTGGTATGATGTATTACCATTATTTCCTCTGCCATTTTTGTTATTATTATTATTTTTCTTATTATTTGAAGGATTTTTTGTGTTCCGGTTATTATTATTATTACTACTGTTTACTGTATTCTTTTTCTGACCACTTTTACCAACGCTTGTTTCCACCACTTGTTTTCGATTAGACCCAACATAGTCTTGACTGAATCCATTTTGTGCTCCATTTCTATTTCCGTTTGTTCCCATATTTTTATTAGTTTCTGTCAAACCTTTATTACCACTAGTGCTATGAATAAAAATGTGCGAATTAATTCAATTTATATGTGTTTAAAAATCGCGAATTTCAAACCTCTTCTGTCCATTATTTTGCACTGCTCTGCCATTTAATGTCGACTTTCCTGACAACACACCAGTTTTTCCATAATTTTTATTTGTTTCACCGTTTGCTTGCACTCGATTGTTCGCATTATTATTACTACCACCAAATTGACTGTTTGCTGAAAAATTTAAAAAATTTAGATAATTTTTTTCCTCGAATTAATTAGAAATTTTATTTATCGATGGTATATGAATTAATTAATTTGTAGTTTTAATATTTTTACTTACAATATACAACACCTATGGCTATACAAGTAACCAACGATAGTATTAATGTATTTCCCAAAAACATTGACAAACCTATGCTCATCTTATTAGAGTTACGTTAAACGAAAAAGGTTTACGAATGAAATGTATTAACATTTAATAAGAGATTTTTATATTCAAAAGCTATTGAGTAATATTTCATAATTTTAAGGTTTCGTAAAAAATATCATGAAAATATTAGTTCAGCTGTATCTGTGAAAAGAATAATTAGATGTTGAAATGATGTGCAATAATAATGTTGACTCACAAATTATTGATATTAGACTCCCAAATTGTTAAAATTTTTAGGCCCGAGCCCGACTTAGGCCCGACACGTTGAGGCCCGGCCCGGCCCGAGCCCGATTTTTTTAGAAATTCAAAAGCCCGGCCCGACCCGGCCCGATACAATTAA
>JAQIVF010002787.1:0-10361 GCA_034698365.1 Steganacarus magnus | reverse complement strand
TTGGTCTCTATTCAGAGAATGAGATACAAAAAATATTGAAGAGAACGAGAAGTTTATTAAACTGTGTCGGTTTCAACGCTAATAAGCTATTACCTATTTTGGTATTTATTGGCGCATTTATTCCCATAGCACTGAATTGTACTCTCGTACAAATCGTAATATACGCACTCCCGTGGACACTGCTATACGTTTTTGGTGCGTGCTATTTCTGTGATGTTCTTATTTGGCAAATCACTTACTTCTATATTATATGCTATTACTTAAAGTTAAAGATCCGATGTATTTACTTCGTTGACAAATCACGAAAAAATAACACAGTTTTAAATGATGCGACTATAGTATCAATAATTAAATCTTTAAATCAAATTTATTTAGAAATCAATGAATTTAATAATGATTATTGGGCAAAGTTTGCATTCTGGCTGTATATCTCAATTTCTTCGACTGTTTGTCTGTCGCTTTATAACGCTCTGTTTGGCAATATGACTCTATTAAACCGAATAGTTTTCTTCTACTTTGTAGTTTTTTTTGGTCTAATATTAATTGGTTTTATGAGTACCGCTTCTTCTTTGGCTCAAGAAAACTCGATTTCGTATACAAAGTTATTAAAGTTAAACTCGTGTATTGGTAAACAACGATTAAGGGCTAACACGAGAATTAAAGTATATTTTTAAAATTTAAAAATAAAATTTCTATTTGATAAAAAATCTTATATAACTCTAGTTGTCATCATTTGTGGAGCGAGTGAGTCAGAAAAGAGTGGGATTTTACTGCTGGAAACTATTCATCATTAATTATTTCCGCTTTTATGAGGTAAGTCGAAGTAAAAACAAACATTTTGATATTTAAATATTAAAAACTATAAATAATAAATTGTTTAAATTTCTATAATATTACAGATTGTAGCGCTAATGGTTGTGCTTTTCTTGAAAATAGTAGAGTTCTCTTCTAAACGCAACTCATAGTCAGTCACAATGCAATTATACTTCTGCTAGTTATAAATGCATACTTTTATTACTTCAGTGGTATAACAAAAAATTTTCACTTTAGGTATTTTGGGATAAAAATTTTTTTCCTGCCTTCCACTGTGACAGTTCATTGCGCATCGCGTTTTATGCGCTCTACCCCTACATATAAACGCCCGTGATATACACAAATGCTAAACATTTAGGAATAAATCCCATAGAAAAGCATTGACATCCTTTTAAGACATCATGGGGCAAATATTTACCCTGTCCTTACTTTATGGATATTAAAATTTTTGTTCCAACAGATTAAAATCTCAAAAAATACTAATATATTAGGGAAAAACTAATTAAGGCATACCTAAAATCCCAATAAGTTAAAAATTATAGCGAAAAAAGTTATTAGATCGAAAAGTGACGTTGGGGTAGTTTTTATCCCGAAATTCCACTGAATTACATTAGTAGTGTTTATGCCGTATTTTGTTATTATATGCACCTGAATTATTTTCTCTATTGAATACACGTTTTTGTTATTTCGCTATATAGTCACTATATCCAACTATAAGATAGTTGGTGCCATTGTATCATAACATTTTAAAGTTATTTGTTTTTTAAGATTAATACTATTGCTGAATAATCTGATTTATGAATATATACTAAGCGTTTAACATTATATAAAATAATTAAAGATAATTTATTATTTGTGCTATATTTAAACAAAATTTCGAAAAAAATATTAGAAGCATTTTGTTATTTTCTTTAAATTATCCTCCAATTATTCTTTACATGTTTGCATATCATTAATCATTATGCGTTTTCACCACTTATTGAAAAAAGTTAGGTATAAATATAGCAGAATAATGATAAAGTGTAGAATATTATTACGAATGAGAAAAACAAAAACAACATTTATACGGAACAACTTATCGATTAAGTTTTGCATTTACCTTATAGTACCATAAAGAATAATTCTGTTCAATTATGTCAATGTAGCGAATATAGATGTAAAATAGGATGAGGAAAATAAAATAAACAAAATAATAAATTAGACTGTGACATATGTATAATAAAATACAAGTTTATTTGTACGATCAAAAGAGAATACAAACAAATTTTAATTGGTTTTGTGTGTATCTCAACATTTAAAAGTCAAAAGTTATTTTAGTGAGTGCTCGTTGTTTCGATTATAAGTTATTTGATAGGATTTTTGAATAATCAGCATATTTTTAATTAGATTATGTTAAAATACGACGTTATTGTTAATACTAGTAAACCATTTCCACAACATATCATCATATAAAACTGTGTCAATGATTTTTATTCAATAGGTTTGTGGCAATTTCTGGCAGATTAAAAATTTAATAAAACTCTACAGTAAAGTGTATCTCAGTTGTGAAATAATTCAAGATAAGTAGAAATCAAGTTAATTACATTTATCAATTCAAACACAACAGGCAAAAATGACAGCAATAATAAGTTATTAATTCGTTTCTAAATCAGTTTTTTTATTAATGATAAATGATAGTACGTATGATTAATTATAGTTTATGCTATTACTCAATTAATTAACTATCATTTTTGTTATCAAGTAAATTGGCTAACATTGCATAAGATTTTCCTGCATTTAAGAATTTTAAATTGAAAAATTATTTCAACGAGTAATAGTAGTTTGTATTATATTTGTGATTAACCAACATATTTTCAATGATATTATGTTAAGACACGATGAAATCGTTGAAACTAATAAACCATTGCCTCCACATATGATCATAAAAAACTGTGGCAATGATTTTTATTCAATAGGTTTGTGGCAGTTTCCTATCGGTAATGCTAAGCGAAGTACTATCTATTTTAATCCACTCATAAATATCATCTGTGTTATATTACTATGCGTTCGGTCATTCTTTTCGATAATAAGGAAAGAAGAGGACAAAGAGTTTTACGTTAAAATCGGAGATTTTTGTTATTTCTATTATGTTCGCTATCAGTTCAATGTACTTTTAATATTACTATATATTATGGCGATCATAATTCAAGCGTTGCATTACTGGAATTACTCTAACAATATATGGCCGACATATATGAAAGTGTTTGAAATGATGGCCGGATTGCGTTCACCACAATCTGTTGGTCTCACTGAACAGAAAGAAATTACTAAAATTATCAGAAAGTCGCGACACATATTAAAATTTGTCAACTTCAACACCACTAATATATTGCCGATTGTAGTTTTCTGTGGTTATTTCGTTCCGTTTGCTTTTAATTGTACTTTACTAGAGATCATTCTGTACGCATTTCCGTGGACACTGCTATACGTTTATGGCGCATGTTATGCCTGCGATGTCATTCTCTGGCAAATCACATACTTTTACCTGATTTCCTTTTACTTGAAATTAAAACTGAGAACAATTTATTGCAAAATGATAAAAATGCGCAAAGTTATTACTTTCTCGACGACTGAATCAATTATTAAATCTTTGGATGATATGTTTCTGGAAATCGGTGATTATAATGACAACTATTGGGCAAAGTTTGCATTCTGGCTCTACTTATTATTTTCGGTCACCATTTGCCTAACAATTTATAGCGCAATGTTCGGCAATATGACACTAGTGGGTCGTTTGGTATTCATATATTTCATTGTTTTCTTCAGCTTAATCCTTGTCGGGTTTATGAGTAACGCTTCATCACTCGCTCATGAAACGGCATTTGCCTATAAACTGATGTTCAAATTATGTATTGTTGAACAACGAATAAAGACTACGAAAAGAATGAAAGTAAATATAATAATAATAATCTTATTTATTGTGACATTTAAAATTCTATTCACTCATACGTAGTTGTCATCGTTTGTGGAGCGAGTGAGCCAGAAAAGAGTGGGATTTTACTGCTGGAAACTATTCATCATTAATTATTTCCGCTTTTACGAAGTATAGTAAATTAAAACTAACATTATTTATTTATTAATTTTAATTGTCAATAAATTTACAGATATTGGCACTGATGGTAATGTTTTTCTTAAAACTAGTGGAGATTTCTTCGAGACATAATTTCTAATCTGTAGCCTTAGTTCGTATTGATTGACACACACTTATTCAATTATATATTCTTAACTTAATTTTTATCACTTTATTTATGTGAAACTGTAACAGTGAACATATATTAAAGAATCTATTAAAAAGTTTGTGACGTAATATTCTTGTTAATATCTTTAAAATTAAATTTTATATATTTTAATTGTAAAATATCATGCGATCATTTAAATTTTAATTTTATTCTCTCAATAAACTAGAGTTATTTTAGTGTAATCAATAAATTTTGCTTATCACGCAATTTTACAGATCAATGTGTAAACTTTTCTAGAACTATAAGTTGTAGAATCAATAATTTATAAATTGAACTTTAGTGTGACCAACTGTTATAAGACTACCTCGAGATATTCAAAATCCTAAAAGTTTTACAAGAAGTTGACCTGGAGTTATGATTTTATAATATCACGTGCGCTATCAATACCAAGGTCTCATATCAACCGATAGTACGGTCTCTGGTGTGAAATCCGGGAGAATATAGGTCATACAGTGAGTATTTTTCAATGTCGAACATTACTAAATAAACTCACTTTATTCTAAGATTTTTTCTATCGCTTTATACGTGTTTATCATTAATTCATATAATTTAAAAAAGTATATTAAAATAAATAAAACAGATTTATTAGAACCCTAACAGTAGTGTAAAATTTTACATAACAATTTTTTTTCACTTATTACACAATTTAACTCATCTAGAAGTAATGAAAATTTCAAAAAATTTACAATTTGTTGAATCAAAAATTTATAAATTGAAGTTTATGCCATACATATTTATGACCAACTGTCATAAGACTACCTCGAGAATTCTAAAAATCTTAAGAATTTTCTCGGAAATTGATCTTGAGATTTACTATTTTATATTACCGCGTGCTATTAATATAAATGTCTGATAATAACCAGATAACGAAATCAGTACTCAGACTGATTATCAAAATATAATTTTGTTATCATCGACTCAATGAGTAAATGCATAAAATAGGATAATTCAAGTGAAGTTAATTAAATTATTGAATACAAACACTTTAACATTATTATTCTTCTTATTTAAAAATTGCGATCACAACATATTTAATAATAATTGAGTATTTTATTATTTCGACATTTAACACATATATTTTATCACAATTATTAGTTATATTTTACGAGAAAAAAACATGCATACATAAGTTAATTAAAATATAACTTAATTGCCAGAAGTGATAGCAGTTTGTTTTCGAAAATAGTGTCAATAAATTAGTTAAGCAATGAATTTTCATTTTTGTATTCAGTAATGAAATCAATTTGAAGACATCTCCAGTAATTTCATAAAACCCATACTCATAAGCGCTAAGATCTAGAATAAAGTACACAATTATTAAATTGAAAATAACTAAAATAATTTTGACTTACTTCATAAAAGCGAAAATAATTAATGATGAATAATTTCCAGCAGTAAAACCCAACTCTTTTCTGACTTAATCTTTCCATTATCGATAACATCTAATATTAAAGAAATAAATAAAAAAAATTAAGACATGATTTTCCTTGAGACACAGCTAATCAATTACTTTCATTCTTATGTAAGCTTTAATCGATCGTTTTGCCAAACGTGAATATAATTTTATTAAGAGCTTATAAGATTTGCTGGTTTCAAGAACTAATGACGAGGCAGTGTTCATCAGAACAATTAATATTGAACTGAAAATAACTGTAGCGTAGATATAGATTAGTCGATTGATTATTGTTAGTTTACCAAACAGTGTAGTATATAGTGTTAAACAAAGTATCGACGCTAATAACAAGTATATCCAGAATATAAACATCGACCAAAATTTGTTATTATAATCATTGATTTCCAAATAAATTTCATTTAATGATTTAATAATATATCCGATGTCTGATTGATTTACTTTGTGAAACTCTTTTTGTTTGTCACTCAATTTCCTATTAATAGCGATGAGTTTCAATCTTAGATAATAGCAGATTAGATAGAAGTATGTGAATTGCCAGCAAATAACACTCAGGAAATAGCAACTATAAAACGCGTAGAGCATACTCCACGGTAATGCGTAAAAAAGCATTTCGTTTAATGCACAGTTAAGAGTTAAGGGAAGAAATGAAGCGGAAAATGCGAAAATAGGTAATAAATTTTTAAGGTTGAAGTTAATTACACTAAATAAATATTTAGATTTTTTCATAATTTTTTGGATTGTTTCCTTATCGATGAGACCAACAGATTGTGGTGAACGCAATCCGGCCATCATTTCAAACACTTTCATATATGTCGGCCATATATTGTGAGTGTAATTCCAGTAATGTATCGCTTGACTGATGATTGTGAACGCACATCCTAATAATAGCATTAAGTTAAACTGATAGCGAAAATTTAGAAAGTAAGAGAAATCGCCGATTTCGATAAAAAATGGTTTGCCCTCTTCTTTACTTATTAGAGAAATCAATGCTCGAATGCATAATATTATAACACTCATTAGATTTAATACCGGATTAAAATAGATAGCACTTCGCTTCGCATTAGCAATAGTCCACTGCCACAAACCTATCGCATAGAAATGATTGCCACTGTTTTTAATAATCATATGCGACGGCAATGGTTTATTTGGATCAAATATCGAATCCTCTTTTTTCATCATTTCTATCTCAATAATTAAATGGTTTTAGATATTTTCATCACAGTATATTTTATAATGCTTTTAGAAATGATGCTTATTTTGTTAACCTATTTCTAAATATGATGCTGAAATTATTTCTTAACTTTTTACTACAATATATTAGCATTTAGATAGTGGTTTACGTGACTTTTAATGAGTTTATAATAATTTCGAAACTTAATTTGAAAGTTTGTTTGTGAGAAATAAACATATATTCTAAAATAGTCTGCTTTCGGCATACAGTGTTGCAAAATATGTAATATAAGGTCATTTATTTTATTTTATTTTTTTTGCTAAACCATTGTAAAATATATGTCTAAATCTAAATTGTATAGAAATATTAATTTTTTTTATTTTAAATTATTAATTTCTCGTTTTTCAAAATTTAATTTTCTATTTGCAACCTTTAAAATACGTGCCAATCAACCATTAAAATAAGCGTTTGCACGAACGAACAGTGAAATTTAATATAATGTTTAGAAGATTCTTATTCTTTATTAAAATATTAATTAATTTTTGTAAACTAATTTTAATTTTATTGCACATATAGCTTATACACAAATTAAATATTTCTATATATTCAATCATTAAAATAATAGATGTCTGATCTAAATAACTTTAAAGACAATTTATAGTTTGTCAAGAAATTTTTTTATGAATATTATATTTCCATAGGAAAAAACGAAGTGATGGATAATTACAAAAATATAATAAAATATCAAAGAAGAATAAAAAGTTAACTTTTCATTAGACTTATAGTTTAGTAAGAGTTTAACGTTAGTCACCACAATTTTTATTTTAATATAATGCTGGAAATCGAGCTAAAAAGTGGAAGAGCATAATCATAGAGAATTTTAACTAGTGTTGTCTAATTAGATTTTAATTTTGATTTTTTATCGAATTTTGATTTTAATTAATCAAAATCAAAATACAATTAATTATGAAAATAATTTGAAAATACAATCAAAATACAATTAAATCACAACACTAATTTTAAATATATTTAAATGATAACCAATTTTGGTTCCAAATTGTTAATCAATTTAAACACAGTAGTAAAATGATTTCGTTATATTCTGCAATTAAATGATGCATCGCATGATTGGTATTTTTAATATTATTTTTTGTTTAAATTGTGGTTTTTAAAAAGTTTATTAAATTTAATTGTTGTAATTCAAAGTATTGGTTAAAACTGAGGCAAAGAGACACTTAACATTTCAACTTAATTTTTTAACTTAAATGTAGATAAAAATATACAAAAAATATGTATATTGTATTTCTAGGATATATTAAAATATGATTATTAGTAAAGGTGTTATTGGTTTAGTTTATAATGGTTAAACCATGGTTTTAACCATTAACCCAAGGTTTGGGTTGGTTTGGTTTCAATTTTTTGAAGGCGGTTTGGATTGGTTTGGTTACACTATTTCAAAGAAAACCACTTACAAACCATTAAACCATTACTATATTTTTAACAGTAAAATTTAAATTTTTTAACAAATAAAAAATGAAAATTTTATTGTTACTTCGGTAAATAAAAAAATTTTAGTGGAAATCTATATTTTAAAAATTATTCGCTTTATAAATATTTTTATTATTAAATTTAAGATATTATATTTAAACTTATTTATAAAATTTGATATACAAAATATGTTAATGGTTTGATGGTTTACCCATGGTTTGGTTTGGTTCGGATTGGTTTACATTTTAAAATTATGGTTTGGGTTGGTATGGTTTAAGTTTTTAGATAATGGTTTGGTTTGGTATGGTTTTAGAAATGTCGAACCAATAGCACCTTTAATTATTAGTAAAACAATAACAAAAAAAGCAGTCGCCACCGGGTGGACTCGAACCACCAACCTTTCGGTTAACAGCCGAACGCGCTAACCATTGCGCCACGGAGGCTCTCTTGTTTACAAGACACAATATGTTATTTTTCAAGGCTAGGAAGACTGTTGTAAAATTTTTCAAGGATACACTCTAAATTCAATGATATTTTGAATCATGTCGTTGATGTTTTTTGTGATATTTATTAATTAATCACAATATTTGCTTTTTACATAGTTCTCAGCGTAGAGTATAGTGAATCCATTACTATAAAATACACTATCAACTAATTTAAACTTCTATTATAATTATTAGGCGATTAATTCTTTTCAGAAATCTTTTATAAGTTATAGCTGTATAGTATGTAATATTTTTATTTTAAAAGATTTAAGAAAAGTGATCAAAATAATTTAAACCATTTATTTGACTTATTTTGAGGACATTTCCACTAATTTTAAGAAAAACATACTCATTAGCGCTAATATCTGTAAAGTGAAAAAATAACTAAAATATAGTTTTGTTTTTAATAAACGAAGTAACAATTAAGGGGTGGAATTTTCGGTTAAAACAGAAAAAATTTATGCGCTCAAAACTTCGGTTAAGCTATCTCTAAACATTAGTTGTGATTAAATTACTGTTTAAAAATCTTAAATTTTTCTACATAAAAAACCGATTTCAAAGGTTATTGACCGAAACACCGAATTTAGAACTTTGATAAAGAAATTCGAGATAAAAAAAATTGTCGCTTAAATCCGTTGTGGTTTGACCTTCCCTCGTACAAAAATTTTTTGAAAATTATCTTCACTAAGCCTCTTGCATATTTTAAACTCAGTTTAAATCGACCGAAAATCTCAACCGAAATTCGATTATATGTTCAATCGAATACCGACCGAAATTTTACTCTTTTCTGACCGAAAATTCCGCCCCTTAGTAACAATATAAACCTCGTAAAGGCGGAAATAATTAATGATGAATAGTTTCCAGCAGTAAAATCCAACTCTTTTTTGACTCAATCGCTCCACAAATGATGACAACTAATGATAATAGATTTAAATATATTATTTAATTATTAAAAATTATAATTAATTTTAGTTTAAATCCTAAGCATTACCTTTATTCTCAGTGTAACTTTAATTCTTTGTTTAGCCAAAGTTGAGTTTAATTTCAATAATAGCTTATAACTATTAACCGATTCACGAGCCAATGACGACGCGAAACTCATAAAACCTATTAACGCCGAACTCAAAATAACTGTGCCGTAAACGTAAATCAATCGCGACGCGATTGTCATTTTGCCGTACAATGAGCTATACAGTATGAGACATACAATAGGGGAAAATGACGCGTAGAGTAGGAATGCAAACTTTGCCCAATAGTTAGCGTTACAATCTGTGATCTCTGAATAGAATTCTTGTAATGACAGAATGACTAATTCGATTCGTGAATTGCTAAATGAAATATTTTTCACAAGGTTTTCATTCAAGTTAGCGTTAATATGCCGGAGTTTCAACTTCAAATAATAGCAAATGAGATAAAAATAAGTGATTTGCCAGACAATAACAACAAAGGAATAGCCTCCGCCGTAAATGTAAATTATGCTCCACGGAAGGGTGTATAATAGCATTTGTTCGATGGTGCAGACAAGAGCTATGGGAAGAAAACCAGTAAAAAACGCTACAACGGGAAATAAAGCCGTATTGAAACTTATAATTTTCAATAAATTTCTCGACTTTTTCATAATTTTATAAATCACTCTCTCATCTGTGAGACCAACAGATTGTGGTGAACGCAATCCGGCCATCATTTCAAACACTTTCATATATGTCGGCCAT
>JAQIVF010002786.1:0-10361 GCA_034698365.1 Steganacarus magnus | reverse complement strand
ACAAGTTTTGTCACCAAATTTACTAATTAAGAATAGTGGTTCTCACTTCTATAAATATGGCTTATCTCTATTCAAGCACCGAACAACTAAAAGAAATCTATTTTTTCATCCGATACTGATGTTTGCGACCAATGTATTGCTTTGCGCTAAACTTATTGTAGCGATAACTTTAAATGAAAATGAGAGACAAATATTTCTAATGATTGGCGATTTTTCGTATTTCTTACACGTTAGATATTATGGCAATATTGTTATCGTGCAATGTATCTCTCTTGCAATTATCACTCAAATAATAAATTACCGCAATTATTTCTATGGATTGAGACCCAACTATTTGAAACCGTTTGAAATCATTTCCGGTTTAATGACACCTCAAAGTATAGGTTTGGTGGATAGATATAGCTTTTTGCTTTTAAGAAAACGGGCTATGATTGTGTATTTTGTTGTAAATTTAAACTCAAAATATGCACCATTTTCCGCATTTGCATTGTCATTGTTTCCATTAGCATTTAACTGTACTTTTTGGCAGCTAATTGTTTACGCAATTCCCTGGAGTATATTCTATACAATTGGATTTACTTATATCATGCATTTAATTGGTTATCAAATCGCATACTTTCACATTCTCTGTTATTATCTAAGA
Source organism: Steganacarus magnus (assembly GCA_034698365.1). NCBI lineage: Eukaryota > Metazoa > Arthropoda > Arachnida > Sarcoptiformes > Steganacaridae > Steganacarus > Steganacarus magnus. The sequence goes on along the minus strand of JAQIVF010002786.1, from coordinate 9,718 downwards.
TTAAAATTAAAATATATAAACAATAAGTTGATGGCAATAACCGAAACGAATGTTCATCATTATAAAATAATTTCGATTATTAATTCATTAAATTACATTTATAAAGAGATAGAACAATATAATAACAATTATTGGTCAAAGTTTTTATTCTGGTTCTGCAGTATATTTCTGTTTTCCGCGTCTTTTAGTTTATTTTTGCTTATATTCGGAAATTTGAAAAATTTTTATCAATTAATCATTATTTATTCAAATATATCCATCATATTTATTATCACGTTTGTACTCAACTCTTCGTGTTCAGTTTCGTACGAAGCGAATAGATCTCATCGATATTTAGCAAAATTACTGATAATTCAAGCAAAAAAGAAAAAACGTTTATCTGAGAAAAATAAGGTACTTATTAAAATAAAAATTCAAAAACTTGTGATAGTTTATCCAATAAATTATTAAAATTAATTTTAAATTTCTTTGTATGTCACAGGTATTATCTTTAATCGAAACGGTTAGTAAAAAATCAATTGGATTTTATTGTTGGAATTTATTCATTATAAACTATTTCAAATTTTACGAAGTAATTAATGCCTTATTTGTAAACGTGTTCAAAACATTATTAATTTTTAAAATTATGTTTTTAAATCTATAGATCATTTGCATTGTCGCCGCTCTGTTCTTAAAGGTAGTTGAGATGCACAGTTCAAAGAGATTAATAAATGTTAAATAGAATTAAAGACTATTAACAATATTGAATCTAAAGTATTTAATCTTTTGTTTCTGTAAAAATATTACTTACATTTATCAATAATGTCATGTTTTAGTGTATGCATTAATTATAATGAACTTGAATATCAATAAATAGGTGGATTTGTTGCCATAAGAGACTAATTACATGTATTTGTTGTAATACCTGAAAAATGAAAATTTGAAGTGGAAAACAAAATTTTATTACTACATGTACGATCGATAACATAACATTATAGCGCATAAAAAATATTAATAGAGACATCACTAAAATATACTCTAAAAAACACTTAATACTCGATTACCTATGTTACGAATGGTGCATTATTTTATCTTTTTAATCTAAATACACAAGTTTTAAAGGGTGAAAATTTATTGTTAGTATGGGATTTAAGTCGCACTTGAAAACAATATAAAATAAATTAGTAGTAATTTAATAGATTAAGCATTCAAACAAATCTTATTAGAAAGTCATTAATTAATTAATTTAATTTTTAATAGTAACAAACATAGAGATCATATTTTTGGAGTTTTAAATAAATATTTGACGGCTAAAATTTAAAATTACGAATTTGGAATATAACTATTCAAAGATTTTTTACTTTCTTTTGACTGTGAGTTTTGATTGACAGATAGATTAATATACTTAGGCTATTATTTTTGCTAAATTAGAAGTGTACTAAAAAATGCACAAAATTCTGCTCGAAATTGCTTTGATGACTGTATTCATTATTAATAGCTGTTATTCGGGTAACTCAACAGCAAGTGGTCGGAGCGAGTTTCGACAAAGTATTGTATTTAATCACGACAATCAAATATGCGGTTATTACCACATATATAACGACACGAAACGCAAGCAGTGCTACTCGTATGCGAGTTCGTGGTGGAATTCTGAGCTTAGTCCCAGAAGACGCAAATGTTGCGCGTATTGGGATGAAGTAACGTGCGACGAATACGCCGCTAAACGTGTTTGCACACAACAGCAGTATAAGTTATATATCGAAATTCAAAAGAATCGCACAATTGGTTACGAGAAAGTAGTTTGCACATTCTATCCCAGATTTTCATGGTATTGTCATTTTCCGGTTTGGCTCATCATAACCATTCTTGCCAGCTGTATGTCCATTGTGTCACTTGCTTTTGTCATAATATATAAATTTTTTTGTTGCTGTTAAATAATTTGCTTTCAATAATATAATTTGAAAATCTATTATACAATATCTTAAAATTATTGTTTATTAATTAATGAATAAATAAAGTAAACATTGTTTTATAAGAGTTCCATACCATTGCATAATTTCTTCACAATGATTGTTAGTTATCAGTAAAAAAATATACAAATCACAATCATAATGGATAAAATTAATTGTAAAACTTTTGCTGAAATTCAGTATTTTCATTGTCATATAACAAATAATTTTTAAAATTTCAGAACTAGTAAAAAATATAAGATAAAAAAATGAAAAACAACAGTAAAATAATTAAGTATATAACAAATAATTAAAAAGAAATGATTAAAAACAATTGAGTAAAAATCTAATAACATCTTCGATATACAATACTATTAAGCTTTAGTAAACCATCGGGTATTGATTTACATTTACCCAATATTTTAATAATATCTTTCATGTCAAATCCATTTCTAACGAAAGCTATTCGTCTGGCTTCGAGTAACTCAAATCTACAAATTAAACAAATAATTTATGATTTATAAATTAAATTTACTTTAAATTATACTTTGCTAAGTAAGAGTGAGAATCCAGTTTCAGAGCCATTTTAGCGAAAACTTCTGCCTCGTTATACCTTTTCAAACCATTTAATGACATCGCTTTTCTTATTAAGCCGATTGGATGGTCACTATTGAGCTTAATAGCCATCTCGGCGTCGTTTAACGCAAACTTAAACTGCTTTAAGATAAAGAAAGCGTACGAACGGTTAGCGTAATAACGAAAATCGTTGCCATTTAATTCAATGGCTTTCGACAACAATCGAACTGATGAGACATAATCGTTATTTTTTATGGCAAACTCGCACGCTTTTGACGCCAACTCAATACTTTTATCTTGTTTCGCCTACCAATAAATTACTGTCATTTTATTTTTAATCATAAACGAGAGTTGACTTTATTTTACATTTTTGATATTAATATCCAAAATTGGCGATAAACTTAGCAAACTATTACGCGACGAGTCTAAACAAATGCCAGAATCATCAGATAAATCTTCAGAAAGAGACTCATTCGCTTCTAATTGTTGATTAATTTTTATTGAATTAATTTTTTGCTTAGTTTTCGACCACATTATAAATAAATCGAGGAATTAAAACAAAATTCTAAAAATTATAAAAAACGATCACTGGCTTAACGTTACTCAAACTAATTATTCATAGTGACTGACCAACAAATCATCAAAGTCATGCTGAACTCATTAATATATAAAAATGTAATATATTTTAGTGCAAATTCTAAGCTTTAATTAAACAGCGTTAACCGATCCCTTCAATACTTTTTGTGTGCATAATGTGTAACTGTCATTCTGTTAAGATTAAAATCTCTTACATCTTTTGACATTAAAATTATGTATAAATTAAAGCAATATTTTATTTAGAAATGAAACCCTAGATTGAAATTATAAACTCATTTCTCTCATCGGACTAATGTGAAAATGCTCAGACATTTTGAGCTTAAGCTCAGTAAATTAAAGCTCAAGCTCTTACTCCTGAGCTTACCGAGCTTATGAAAATTATTTTAATGTAAACACAGAATAGTTTCATATTACATTTAGGTGTTGCACACATAAGTGCTATATTTTTAGAATATAATACATTGTGAGTTGAAAATTTAAAACTTAATTTTCATGCAAAATGTGCACACATACGGTAATTAAAAATCGATTTTTAAATATGCATTTAAAGCTATTTAAAATGTGTTTAATGTATGAAAAATTATACGGTTGATATATTAAATCTTAAATGTATTTGAATTTATTAATATTAATTATTTTAATATTTAATAATTGATGAATATAGTTTTTACTTACAGGACAGATGATAATTATTTCACATTTTTATGTATAGTGGAGAGACTTTCAAAAAGTTCTCTTAACTTTTAACTTCAGTTCAAAATAAACTGACTTTGCTTATGTTGTACACATAACTAAAGCGATTCTAAGAGTTTACATTTAAAACAGATGCATATTACGCACAATTTAATTTTTATGAGATTTGTCTTATGATTATGTAAGTATATTTGCTTGTAATTCACATTTAAAAAAAAAACTACCCAATAAACGTGGATACTTAAAGAGAAATTTTTATACAGAGTGATTTTTAAATAGCGTTCCTATGGAACGCTTCGTAACCAATAAGATGCGAAAAACTAAGAATTAAAATATACTGTACAGTAAATGCAATTAACAAGAGTTACGTAACAGATGCTCGTTATGGTCAATTTAAATTTTATGTAAAAAAGGGAAACTCGTTTGCACTAAAATTTAGGCAAACATTTCATTGCATTGCAGTTTTTGTGTTTAATAAGTGAACTTAAATTTGAAAGAAAAATTTGGCGAACAATTCGAACACTTAAATAAAAATTTGTGTTATATAAGTGTACTGTAGTCCTTTATCCATAAGGACTTAGTGAAAACTTGTTTGCAAAGTGCGTGCGGGAAATGTATGTGGGATCGATTTAGATGTGGGATCGATTTAGACCATTCCGGTAGGGTAGGCTTAGACCCCCCTCTCCGATAGCTGAAATCTCTCGATTTTACTCAAAAATTTGTCAAAAACTGAGAGATTTCAGCTATTGGAGAGGGGGGGTCTAAGCCTACCCTACCGGAATGGTCTAAATCGATCGTTTTTCTCTGTTTTTTCGATTAAAAATGGAAAAAGTTAGTCACATACTATATTTATTAAGAAAAAAATTGCATTTATTAATGAATAATTAATTGTTTATAAAAATCTTGATAAACTTCTGGTATAATATTAAAAACTTTATACAATGAATATTTTTGTTTTACATATTCCAATTGGTTCTACTTGTTTACTAATATTTTCTAAAGTTGAAAAATTATTTTTTATACAATTTAAAACATGAAGTTTAGATTTTCTGTTTAAAATATTTTTCTCTATATAATCTTCTTCATAATTAAATTTTACAAACATGAAAATAGAACCTTTAACAAATTTACAAGATTTTAAATTTGAAATATAAAAATCTTTTTTGCATAATGTGTTATCAGAAAACAAATATATTTCTTTATAACTAACTTTTTTAACAGTTAAATTTTTCCTTGAATTTTCAATTAATTTGCATAAATGTTCGAAATTATAAATGTTATCTGTATTTTTAAGTTTAATTGAAATATTTGCGTGCACACTATCAGCGGCTTGATATGTGTGCCCTTTTTCGTAAAAGTCTAAAATAATAGTTTTTAATTTAATATTTGGATCATTTACAAAATAAATAATATTTGAAAATAATATCCAACACTTATTTTGCGCGGTACAATTGTCGCACTTAATAATTAAATTTTCAATGTTGATACACATTTCTGATTTTAAAAATTGCAAAAAAAAAGTTACACATAGTATTGGCTTTTTTATCGATGTCTGCGTCATGTGAAACAAAACATAGTGATTTTCCATTATTGCCGAGTTGAGCATACGTTTCATTATAAAAGCACAATTTTTCAGCAAATGTATCTGCTTTTAATTTTGGAAATTGCAATGTCTTTTGTAGATCCATAGAAACAACTAATAAGTTTGAATTAATTTCTTGTTGTTTTGAATCTATCAAAGATTTTTTTCTCGCCAGTTTTGCATTGTTATTATGTTCATTAAACTTTTTGCACAAATTACACTGAACACAATTTGAGTTCGATAAGTGTAATTTATACTCAACACACACATTGCATTTATCATTTTTGTTTGTTTTAAATGATATATTTAATTTTTTAATAAACTTGTAAAAATAATCGTAATTGCAATTTTCAATATTTTGATTTATAGTTGATATTGCATTAGATTTTTTGAATGAGTATTTTGGTTTAAAAAAATTTAAATTTGCAAATTTTTCATATAATGAAATTGCACTCTCGTTTTCAATATATAGACGATTAGGTGTATTTAAAAAATTATAGTGTGCATTTGAAGGATTAAAACTATTAATAAATGATAATATTTTATTGTTAAAATCTAGGGAATGTGTTTTTCTGCTAATATTATTATTTAATCTAAAATTTAGAACACTAGTATTTTCACACACATCTTGTAAATTAATGTTTTTAGATTTTAAATAGTTGTAAACATTTCTTATAAACTTACTATTTTTAAAACCTAATGTTGAAGTAAATGTTTTGCAGCACACTTTTTTATTATTTAAAAAATATTCATATGTTGTTTTGCTGTTTTTTGTTTACACTTTTGTATTTTGTAAAATAAACAATCTTTTGTTTTCATAATTCAATTTCCAAAATAAAATGTTGATGTTTTTTTGTTCACTTAAATTAATAATTTTATGACACATTAATTTGCATTTTTTAATTTCACACATTTCACACACGTTATGATTGTTGACACAGAATCTATTTTTTACACTCATTAAAATTTTTAAACTTAGCTTAACAATACTAAAATATTTTTTAAAATATAAAACTAATTAATAATATTTTACACTGTTTATTTGTTTTGTTTATTGTTTTGATTCGCGCTATAAAGTTGTTTGCAGTGTTTTTGCGCTCAAAAGTTTTAGTATTAAATCGAGAAAACAGGTTTTCTTACTAAACAGAGAAACACTAAGTCCTTATGGATAAAGGAGAGCAGTGTATTGGCCTGTATTGCGCAATTTTTTAAACTAACCAATAAACGAGCGCTCCATAGGAACGCTAATTAAAAATCACTCTGTATTACAACTTTTTGGTTGAGGTTTTAGTAATGATTAGAGATCCAAAAAATAGCAATTATTGTATATCAAAATAGCGCTATAAATAGCAGTAAAAATTGGCCCAAAATAGCATTAAAAATAGCATTTATTATTTTAAATAATTAATGAAAAAATTAATATTTTGATAAAAATATTTTTTAAATCTTAAATGTATTTGAATTTATTAATATTAATTATTTTAATATTTATAATTGATGAAAATAGTTTTTACTTACAGGACAGTTAAACTTATATCTGTTGCAAACTTTCCATAAAAAATCAAAATATTTTCGAGAATTATCCTTTAGTTTTTAAAAATTTTGGGAGCCATAGGAAAAGTCATCGAATAATTTTTTCATTTTCTTTAAACTAGCATATAAAATTGAAAAAATAGCATTATAGCATTTTATGTTAAAAATATCAATAAATAGCAATTATAAACATGTATAAAACGGCTCCTAATTATCCAATTCGCGCATAAATTTCAATTAAATGCTATAATTTATGAAATAAAAAAGTAGCAAATGCTATCATTTTGGATCTCTAGTAATGATTTTCAATGCAAGTGACCGTAACTTTAAATAAATAAAACTTTTGCACAACTAATTGTACATAACTATAAGCAAAGTCAGTTTATTATGAACTGAAGATGAAAAGTTAGAGAACTTTTTGAAACTCTCTTCACTATATAAAAATGAGAAACAATTATCAATTGTCCTTTAAGTAAAAATTATTTTCGTTAAATATTTTCAGACAGTTTATGATGGAATAATTCAATTTAATAAATATTATATTAGTATCGCAATAATGAGCCAAAAAATTATAAGGGAATTTCCCATCGCTTGCGTACATTAAAGACCTTCACTAATCACCACATAATTGTGCAAATATCCCATTCTAATAATGCGTAATAAGTGTTTATTTTATAAATACTAATAAATATTTATATTCGAAATTTTTTGTTTTCCAAAATGTTTATTACTAAAAAGTATATTATGTTTGGCACTCTATTCATTTATTTGAGCATTATTTCGGTGAAAGACTCGGAAGAGATTATTGTATTTGTTGGCCGAACGACAGCGTGCGATACTTGCGACGGTATCGATACTAATTCGGTGCGAAATATTCTGTGTTGCGCTAAATTCAGCAAATGCTGTGGACCTGACTCTTTGGATGGGTTTGATAGTACCAGAACGCAATCGAGTGTTAGGAGACGACCAAACCGAAGAACCGCTTCCAGTAGAAGAAGAAAAACAGATAATTAAATATAAATTTTAAAGATTTAAAAATAATGAAAATTTAAAGGTAAAAAACATGTAAAAACCAATACATTTCATAAAACATCATTTTATGAAATTATATCTCCAGACAATTTTGTTACACTTATCGCCCTTTGGCTCACAATAATCTCTTTATGGTAATTTCGTTGCAGCTGCCGGGTTAAGCACTTCATGTAAATCGTGGCATCAATTGATTATTCCGGTGAACACCTAAACTTGGACTTTAAAGTCTGGAATGAACGCCCAGTCTAAGTCTAAGTTTATACTAAATTAGCATTTTTTGCTATATATTTATTATTTTTAATCTCAAATTTTCAATATTTAATTAAAAAGGTTGAGAGTTTTTTAAAATCAAAGTTTCATATTTGTAGTTTGAGTTAAACAAAAAAATATACTTCAATATAATATGATATATAAATAATTAATTTGTGCATAATATTATATTTTAAAACATATTTATAAATGGATAAGATTTATATTTAAAATCAAACAAAAAATTTCCAGACAACAAAATAAAAATAAGAGAAGCTCTGCATAAGAGAGTTGGAAAATAATAATAAATAAAACCTCATTTGAATCTATGACATCACACAGTACTCTAATCTGTAAACGATCAGCAAACACACGTACACCAAAAAATGCGTGTGCGGCACATAGTTTCTTAAGTATAGAGAAAAATAATACATACGCGCGCACACAGGAGAACAGTAAACTGGGAATAATAGTTATTAGCCGTCTATCAAAAACCCACCAAAAGCCGAAAATCACCATTAAAACCTGTTTTTATTTTTTAGTGTTATTTGTCTCGAGCCTCAAAAATAAATGGCATAAAACTTAAACTCTAAAAGGCAACACAGACATCATAGGTATTCTTTATGAACTAGAATAACCACCTGTGTGTGCGTAAAAAAGGTATTTTAAGCGAGCAGCAGCTGCGAGAGGGGGAGAGAGAGAGACAGCTGAAAACCATTCCATGTTTATTTAGAAAACCAATTTTCTCGCACTCTCTGGAGCCTCATTTATAAAACCAGTCCATATGATGTAGACGTACTGCAACACTATAATACAGTATTAGCAGTGTATTTAAAGACAGCGAGCGAAGGACACGCGAACCACTATTTTAAATCATCGTTCACTGCCATATTATTGAAGCAATTTTTTCCTACTTATCGTATTTCTAAATAAAATAGTCAGTATTTGATTGTCAGTGAGTTCGTGTTCGCGACTGTAATTCTGCACCGCATTAATGCGTATATTCTTTATTTAAGGTTTACTATTCCATTTCGAAATTGAGTTTTAACGAAAAATTATAATAAATTTTTACCTGTAGTGTATGTGTAACATTGAGTGTTAATAGAAGTTTCTGTTAAATAAAAAAAAGGTAACAGTTTCTCTTGTTTCGATGATTATTGCGTCACTGTCTGCGCAACGAAGTTATTGCAACTACTAGTTTATTAGTCATTTGAAAGAGACGTGAGGTATAAGTGCAATGTGTATGTGTTTGTATGACTAATCAACTGATATCATAGAATTGTTATGATAAAGTGATGATAAAAGCAGTAAACTAATTTTTAAATAACTTTGCCACTAATTAAGATTACATTATATGTTAGCCTAGCTGTTGATGAGACGCCCCTTTAATCTAATAAAAACTATGACCGATCGCGATAAGAGCGTGATATTTCGTGTAGTAAAGTACCTGTTAATCGGTGTGATCGCAAGTTTTATTGTATTTTTATTTGTATTTTTAATTGGTTTGATAATCGTAACGGCAACTGAT
>JAQIVF010002785.1:0-10362 GCA_034698365.1 Steganacarus magnus | reverse complement strand
AAAAAATTCAGGGTTTTCCTGAATTTTTCGTCTCTACTTATTAAGTTGTTCACTATTAATTCGACGTTAACAAGAGGTGATGAACTAAGATATCAAATAAATAAATCAGTTGAGTGATCAAACGCGCAGTTTTTTTTCGCAATACTGGTTATTCGATCTCAATCACAATTAATTTTTTTAGGTTAATCATTAAAGAACGTTATAATCGTAAAAAATTTTCCGATATTTGATTCGCACTTAAACTTAAAAACTAAATGATAAAATTTAATTTACTAATTTCCAAAAACAAGTTCAAGTTTGTTGTGGTCTGAGTCGTAAAATTTGTTGTAAACTACAAGAAATTTGATTGTTTTAAATTTATAAGCAATCAGGTTATGGTCAGTGAGTTCCCACAGTAAAACTATCTCTTACGCGGAAATGTCATAAATTTGTCTCAGTTTTCACTTTTGTGTGAACATTTTCTGCCCAAAAAAAACTAGACATAAATTTAATGACTTTTAATCTAAATCGCGGCTTAAATGTGAGAACTGCGAGTCTAACAGAGTGCTTAATTAGAATAAAATTTAGGCAAAGAAAAGTTCATACTATTACAAGTAATGAAAGAATAACAGCAGTTTAGTTCATAAAACTTTTTAATTTTAAAGAATGGTTTTGTTTAACTTAATGGCCTGTTTTTGAACAAAATTATTTATTGGCATAGAAATCCTATTTTTTTGTTAACTATTCATGAATATGGTTTGAAAATTTTTAATTGATATAAGGGTTTATAAATAAAACCAACGAAACAATAATAATGATGCAAAATCTCCTGACAGTAACGGAACAGAAATTATGCTAAAACTAAATTTTATGAAAACTAATTTTTGAATTTATAAATCCTTGAATTAATTTGATCGTTAAACTCGTTGAAGAGAATTTTTCATTGAATGCAAATGCGAATAAGCATTCTAAGCTAATTAAAGCTATTTTTTAAATATATAATACAAATAAAAATATTTCAAGTTAATTCGTGAGATCTGTTTAAGTTTGCTTTTTTTTATTATTCTTTTTTTTCTTCTCTGCAACCTTTAATACTCTTTTCTCAAACTGAGTTATTCTAACGTTAAAAATGCATTTAATTAGTTTTCGCCTCATAATCTGACCCATTTTATGCAATTAGAAGTTCATTGTAAATATTTATAATTAGAATTTTTTGGTTATGTATATATGTATGTATGCATGTGTGTGTGTTTGTGAAACATTTACTTAAAACATTTGCTCAAACTGTGTGCTAATTAATTGGATATTAATGCAATAATTTAACCAAATGCCAGATATTTTATTTTTCGAATTTTATCTCGAGTATCATAATAAGAGTTAATAATACTAATAAAATAAAGAAAAGCATATTTCCTTAAAATTTGATATTAATTTATTACTGAGCTCAGCATTCAAATACTTAAACCATAAAATATAATACTGTGAGATCATAATAAGATTATGATAAGTTTTTTCTGCTCATTATTTTAGCTTAAATAAACTTGTCAATCATAGGTTTATATTTAGAAGTATTTAATATAAAATTTTGAAATTTGAAACAAAATTTTTTTAAGCGGTTATAGCTTAAAAAAGACGTTGGAATTAAAATTGAATTTTGAGCAAGTATTTGTAAAACGGATAAGTTCTAAGTTTGTTAATATTTAATAATGTGTGCTCATATTTTTTGGACTTAATTAAAAAGAAGTTATGAAATTTAGATTTAATATCGCAACCAATGCTCATTTACCTCATTTTCGAAAGTAAAACATAACAAGTATCTGCAATGTAAAAGTACCTGTTTTGATATACTTTTTGAGAGTTATCTGCAAATTGCAAACAATTCATTATTGATAATTAATTACTGCCAGAAAAATTTGCAACACAATACTGTGTATATAATTATTTAAAGATCAGTAACAGTTTTTACTCTAGTTTCTCCAATATTTTGTATAATTTTATGTATCAAATAAGTTATTTTAGAAGTATTAAAAATATTTAAATTGGCAATTAATATAATTAATTAATGCAATTAATGCACACCAAAATTCATTTCCAAATTAATTAGTTTTTAAAAAAATAAATTAAGGGATTTTATTAACCCATAAATACCGTTACCTTTTTATTGAGTAATATGTCTGACCAAAAAGGTAATAAAATACATTTATTATTTCGAGGTAAATTAAGTTTAAAATATAAAATAGTTATTCGCACAAAATTGCACGAAAGCGTGCTTTATTTTTTCATTTGATACTATCTGATAATTATAATAAAATCACTTCACACAACATCTATATTTATCGCTTTAACAAAAAATTATTATTATTTATAAACTTAATCACTGCTTATCTGTTGCTAGTCTTTTATAGCAATTTAATTAAAATATTTTAAGCATAGTAAAGATTTATCACGATAAATGAAAACAATGTTTTACGTTTATTTTTACTTAAGTCAAATATCTATTGTTTAAACGGTAAGAATAAATTTTACATACAATATAGTTTCTCAAAAGTATAAAAAAATTCCATAGTAAAAAGCATTTGAGTTTACAGTATTATTTCCTAAAACCATCGATAATTTCTCAATTTAAGAAAAAAATATCGATTATTAAATGTTAAGGGTAACTATTTTCTTAATATAAGCAATTATATCTAATCTTAAAATGAGGCATTAGTGTATTATTTATATAAAAATGAGATAAAATTTTATTGTTAAGTAATGCGAGATTATATAAATTATAGCTTAATGTTCATCAATTAACAACCATTCTCTGAATTGATAACCATTTCTGTTGTAATAAAGTTTAAATCTGATAAGACAAATAACTGAGATTAGAACTACAAACGCTATCACTACGAGTGAAAGAGTTGCCCAAATTGGAAACGAACACTTAAAATATCCATTATCATTAAGACATTCACTTAAATCAGTGTGTAGTTTCAAGTTAGCGATGATATCTTCGTTAAATGCGCTCAAATCATAGGAATTACAATGAGACCACTTTTGAGCCGCATTTTTCATGCAATTTGCCATATCATGCAATTCTGTTAAATAGATTGAAAATATTAGAGTTTAATAATGAATTATATTTTAATTATAGTTACCACAACATATAGTTTTCCTATGCTCGGCATTATTAAGTAATGAAACATTCAAATCTATAGGACGTAATCCAGTATAACTTTTGAGTTTTTTCTGAAATGTTTGCTGACATTTAATTATCGGTATAACTGACTTCGAAAAGCAATCGTTTTCATAAATTAATTCAATATTTACGATACCGTTAATAGTTAAACCAAAATCGATGTCTTTCAGTAGAAATAAAAATAGCATATATTTTGCCATTGTTTTTGTTATTTACTTCACACTTCATATCTAGTTTCCATGGCTTAAACACAAACGTATTGCTGATAACATTGTGCCATCAAATTTAAAACATTTTCATTGTTGGAAATCTTTTGAATGCAAATTTGTAATTCACAAATAATGCAAGAATTGTTTAAAAGTATGCAAACAAACAAATATTGGTTAAATAATTTTTAATAACAATAAATTTTTTATTCAGTTTTATTCGTTACTTGTAGTTATTCTGTTCATTCATCACATAATTAATAAGTTTAATGTAAATGTTAAAAATGGTATAAATTAAAATTTGTTGTCAAAAACAATTTTGTGCTAAAATAATGCACTATTTATAAAACTTTACAAGAATTTTTTTAAAAATGGTAAAATAACACTGCCATCTATTAACTTGCGAGACGAATATTAAGAAGTTATTAATACGAACAAATATAATAATTTATAAAATCAAAATTAAGAGATTAAATGTGTGACACCATAATGAAATTTTGTCATCATTTTAAATAGTGATTCATTGCTATTACTTATTGCAAGATTTGCGTAAAGCTTTGCGAACAAATAATTGTTTGGATGTCGATGCGTCCGAACTTTCCTCCTCTGTTTGTGGACTCGAAATTGTTGATTGAGGACTCGGAGCTTTCCATTCCTCAATATATTCTTTCATGCATTCATAAATAATCAACGATAAATCAGTGTCTCTTCGGGGCAATGAGTTGTATTCCTTAATGTCACCGCAGCTGTCCACAGCTTCTTGAAGTACAGCACAAGCTTCATCGTTGTCCTCTAATGACTCTCTTAAAAGTAAAGCATAATTACACTCCAAACTAAGTGTCAACGGATGAATTGAGAGCAACAATCTTTTTGCGGCATTCCTTCCTCTCAGATAAGCGTTCGACCCTTTTAGCGCCACTTCTTTGCGCACAACTTTATCGATAGTAATTTCTGCTAAGTATCGATAACAGTCACCAATCAATAGCTGGTATAATATTTTCGACTCCATCTCTTTGGCCTTCGGCCACAGCGTGTCATTTATTAGATCAAGCATTTCGTGGCAAAGATCGCGCGCTTCCTTCTCTATCTCTAATCGATACTGTCTAACGACATGCAGTTTGTATCCGTCCACTATAAGACACTTCTCATATTTTTCTACACCTCTGATCACTTTCCAAGCCACGCGTTTAGCGGCCACTGTTTGTTTGAACGATTTTTGAAATATATGTTTCTCGTCATCAGTGAAGTCAGTGAATTCCGAAAGCGCTGTTACTTTTTTCATCACTTCCCACATGTCTTCGTATCGTCGAGCTTTGTTCGCATAATCCGCTTGTATAACGTAGTACTCTCTGTCATCCATGGCTAGAAATTAAACAGAATTTAAAACGGAGCGAATCTAATAATTGTTAATCGATTTGAGGTGGCTTTCTATTCGGAGCAATGAGACTTCAACTGTAGTGATTTAAGTATAATACAAATACACCTCAATTATTCATAAAATATTACTAAAACTATTTGTCATTATATTGAATGAAAGTTTATGTTTGAGGTTTGACTCATTATTCATTCATAATTAAGTAAAACATGATGAAATTTTGTATAAAAAACAAGATCGAACATTCAAATAGATCTCAGTTTTTATAATTTAATTTTAATTATATCCCTAATTTAATGCCACATAACTTCCAAACTAACTTTTATAATTTAAGTTACAAGTTGCTATGGTTAAGAACATTGTTTCTATTATAGTTAAAGAGGGCTGTGCATTCTTTTAAGGGTGGATGAGTCAAATCCATATGTTAACTTTTCGTCGAAAATTTGAACCAAAATACGTTTCATAGGTTCAAAATTTAGCAATAAATAATGGATATAAAAATAAAAATTGCTGTTTTCGGTTTGTTTGTTAAAAATTTCAAGTTTATCGTATAAACAGCTCAGTAATATTTAGACATTAAAACATTGTTATATCGATTTTTATCAACTAAAAATAATTTTTACTTTATATTGTTCTGTCGAAAACTTTATGATTTAAAAGCATTGTTATAGGATTGTGCATCAGTGAGCGTTTATAATCCAAAAATTTTTTTAAAGACACTGATCTAAAAAGTTACCATATGTATGCAGGCTTTTCAAAGTGAGGTAAATAAATAAATAAATAAATAAATAAATAAATAAATAAATAAATAAATAAATAAATAAAAACTAGTAAAAATACTACTTTTATTGAATACTAAAACAGCAATGAATACATAGGAATACTCGGTATATTAAGTAATTGTGACAAATATTAGCATGTGATCAATTAAAACTAATAAGAAAATCAATATTTATATGAGTAATTCTATTTTGGTATATATTTCCTTCCGTCTGTCAAAATCATATTATTTTTTCTCGGATGTATGTCTAGTCTAACGTAACTAAAATAGTAGATGTGTTGAAACGAAGATGAAATAATACGGTCAAAGCGGTGTTTTTTTAATCTTTTTTTATTGCGTAATAATTGTAACGAAAGTTAGAAAATAGTTTGTTTTATAAGCACTAGATATTGATAAATCAAATGACATGAGTTTATTGAGGAAACGATAAAATTCGCTGTCAGAGCACACCAGACATAACAAAATAAGGGATAATAACAAATATCTGTAAATGAATCAAAATAAAAATATCAGATATGTTTTTAGCACTTAAACATTGGTAGCGTTTGCTCATCTAAATTTAATTTCAAGAGTGTTTGTGACTGATCTCCACTCAATTCATATTGTTCTTCACTGTTGCAGTTATTCCATGCGTTAAAATTAGTTTTGAGCATTTCAATCAAAATTAATGACAAATTAAGCTCACAATCAGTCACAATGATATGCGCTTTCATTTTCAATAAAGCGTTGTCCAACGCGTCTTTAATCACAGCACACGCGACATCGTTTTGATCCAGAATTTCTCTATAAAGTAATGAATAATTAAATGCGATACTGAGTCGAATTGGATGAAATGGCGAAAGTATTGCCAGCGCGTCATCACTAGCAGCGCAATACGCCAACAAACTTCTGTCTGCAAACTGCTTTCTCTCAGCGCTATTTGTTGAAATTTCGGCCATAAATCGACGAATATCGGCACCGATTTTATTATAGATGATTTTCGACAACTTTTGCGAATCATTTAATTCGGTGCCAAAATCTGATAACTTTTTTAGTAAATATTCATCTAAAATGTTGAGCACATCAGTGCAAAAATCTCGCAATTCGTTCTCAAGCTTCTGCCGATACTCTCCAATAACTTCTTCTGCACAGATTTTTGTTTTGATTAGCGTTTCTTCGATTCTAGAAATTGTTTTCCACGAAAATTTGTTATCATTAAATACACTGATGCAAGCGATATGAAATAGATTTCTTTCGTCATCAGTGAATTCCATATCTATTATTGCTGTTTGTTTCATGGCTGCAAATACATCGTTATATCTTTTAGCACTGTGTGCCAACTTTGCTCGAACGAGATTATTGTATCGATTATATGGCATTGCAATTGCAATAGAGTTTAAAAGAAAATCACATAAAAATTAAATTAACATTAATGTTTTGCTTAATAATTAGATTTGTGGCACCGTTTAATAATAACTCAAAAATAACACATCAAATGACAAAAGTTTAATGAATTTTAAACTTATTGAAACTTCACGTTTTCCACTCACACTTTAGTTGTAATTCAATTGACTAAAAAACTATTGCAAAATTAAACTTTATATCTGATAGAGAAAATGATTTGTATAACATTTGTTTTTCTTTGAATTGATTGAAAATATGTAAATTTTAATGTTAAAATTCCATTTCGCTGATGAGGTGTTTATTAAAGAATTATTTCATATAGTAAATTCCCACGTGATATTTGGTGCAAATTATAGTACAGTATTATAATAGAATCCGAAAGTGACCCCACGGGCAATCACTTATTTTGTCAGAAATTTAAAAAATTTAAAAAACTCGATCCGGACTTTCAATTTTAAAAAATAAGTATTTTCTTATATAATATTATTGTTTTAAATTAAGCAAAAGTAAATATAGTTTAATTAGTAAAAAAAATTTAACTAAAGTGAATATAACTCGATTTAGTTACAGTTGTTTAGATAAAAAATTATGAAAATATTTTAAAGAAACATGTAATTTAAACTTTTACCAATTTAAAAAATATCGCACTGGTACCGAAGTCGAGTGCGGGCTTAAATACTTTAACAATTAGGGTGTCTATAAATTTATTGTTTATTTTTATCTAATTTACCGATTGTCTATAAATTATTTCTTATTATATGGCTCTCCAATCAATTTTCAATTAAAGTGTTAAATAAACATATTAATAAATTTTTTTTAAAAATGTTATAAATATAAATTTTAATTAGTATAATCTAATACTATAGATATTTTTCTTTTACATTAGTTTCGCACATAAATAAGTAAACCATATTAAGATAGAAAACATAAAACAATTTTACAGAATAATAAACTCATTATTCGGACCATTTAAACACGCATTTCGGATCACAACACACGTAATATAACTTCATAGTAGACTGAGAACCTTTGAGATATCCCTGCATAAATACCGCATCTCTTTTATGGCATAGTGGACATGGATGATCTCGAGTTCGAGCCACAGTCGGGTCTTGAATCACCTCTTTAGGTATTAGAGCCAATTCGCTACAAAATAATAATTCGTTAAAAATAGACACCAAATAAGGATTTGATTTGTTGGACCAGAGGGTGGTAGGAGGACATAGATTGTCAGGTTTTTGTATCGGATTCTGGACTTTAATTTTTCAATCTTTTGGAGATTAACTCAAAAGTATTAATATAGAAATATGTAATTATTATTGAATTAAAAAAATATTTTACTCGACTTCGTGTTTGACTTTGTTTAGAAACACACACGAATCGTTTGCGCTCGCAAGCTCTTCATATAAACAATGTCGACACTAGAAGATATAAACAAATTAGTTGTAAATGCAGTTTTTTTAAAATATATATTTCAATTAATGCCTACTCTGTACAAAAGTCTTGGAGCAATTTTCATCTCTCGTGGCGCCAATATGTTATTGCTAACGAAGATTCAAATTAAATGCTTAAATCAAAATGTTTATATTATACCTACCAATCGGGACAGAATTTTAATTTCGGAGTGCGTTGACAGTACATATCACGCTTTAAAAGGTCAACATTTTTCTCCATTTTGTCAATTCAATTAATTTGATTGTAATTTTTGATCTAATATTTATTTTTACTGAATACTGTATACACTTACACTTAGGTATGAATTTGATAAATTATTAATGTTTAGATCAATATTTGAAAGAATTTATTTTAAAACAATCAAATTTAATATCTTTTTATTTAAAACTTGACACTATATGTCAAAGAGTTTAATTTTTCAAAATAATCGAGTAATATATAGTAATCGTGATATCATTTCCTTAGTTAGTCATAAAATATTTAGTGAGAAAATTAAAAATACATTAAGAACTACTAAATAGTTTTAATATTTATACGCTCTGTTGTGTTATTGACTCAATATCACTTATTATTTTAGACTCTAATTTTTGAACTTTTTTAACACACTTGAAAGTTTTATGAATTAATTTTATAGTAAATCCAAGCCATAAATCATCATCGTATATATTAAAAACCCAAATCTATTTTTCTGGCCCTTTATAGGCTCCTCTCCTGAGGGCCCCACCCCCACATATATCATTGAACTCAGCTCTTATAGGGGAGTGCGCCCCTCTGGGGTTTGGGTGGGAAATTTTTTTTACAAAAACCCCTCAACATTGAATTTAATCTCAACAATCTCAACTAGATTAGGGAAGAATAGGGAAGGGTAGGGAAGGGTAGGGAAGGGTAGGTAGGATAAAAAAATATGGCTGGTAGAAATGGAGGGCTGAAATTGAAGGCAGAAATAAAGGAGGATATCTAAAAACTAATAATTCAAAATTAACTTTTCTCGCCCGCCTGATAGGCGGGCTCTTCTCTAGTATATTTATACCATACGTACTATTGAATTGAATGGTAAATGCACTGTTAAGCATACGTTCGGTTGTGGGCGTTAACATCAGAACGTATGCTTAACAGTGCATTACCATTCAATTCAATAGCACGTATGATTTATACCACACTAATAGCACTCTAATTTTAAAACATTATCCTTCCGTAATCGTATTTGAATAAAATAAAAGTATACTGTGTATTACCTCACCACATGTTTTATATACTGTATCTAAAACAGAGTTTTTGCAAACAAACAATGTGTGAAATAAACAATATTGCAATATCAATGATAGCGTATATGTCTTATGAAAAAATTTGAAAAATTTGTTAATGTAATATAACGCTATTCTGTAAATAATAAAGATTAAAATTGTAAAAAGTTTATTAAATGTATTATGTAGACATTTATTTAATGTATTACAAATTTTATTAAAATATTATATTAAAAATATTGTTAATGAACACATTTAAGAGTAATTTAATTCAATATTGGGCATTGTTATGGCCGAATGGATAAGAGGTTAGTTAGGAGTTTAGTTTAGGTTAGGTTCACATTAAAGGTTCAACAAACAACTTAACATCGAAAATGACAAGTAGTTTGTGCCCATTTCGGAACATGAAACTGTGCACAATATGCTTGAAATATTTTAATTAAATTTAAAAGTGAACAAAATATGAAATTATGATTGATTTATATGGATTATTATATGGTTGTTGTGACATCACTTGGATCGCCAGAATGTTTTTGAATCTTACAAGTATTGTAAAATGTCTTATTTGGAAATAAATAGCGATGTGTGAGACCTGCAAATGCACCACCAATTAAAGGTCCGATCCAATACACCTGAATTGTAGCAATTTTTAGATATAAATATTCTCATAGTTATCCTTATAATAGAGATGGAAATTTTAGTCCGCCTAACCTTAGGCTTAGGCTGTAGGCCGGACCGAAGCCTATGGTTTTTTGTAG
>JAQIVF010002784.1:0-10362 GCA_034698365.1 Steganacarus magnus | reverse complement strand
AACTATACTTTTATTTCGCAATTTAATTGAAAACAAGAAATATTGAGAGTAAAATTATATAACCCATCGGCATTAAATCTGTAAGTAAAACTACAGCAACACATAAGAAATTATGATCGATTTTATTTTTTTTGCCTAATTATGTTTTTTTTTAAAATGTATACGAAAAAAATTAAAATATTCTTGAGATGATTAAAAAAAGATTAGAAGCTTCAGTTCCATATAAGTTCTACATGTATAGGCTTATCCTTTAATTTTTGTTTGTAGCTGTATATATGAATCATATAATATGATTAATTTTGCATTTTAAACAAAGGGTATTTATTTTGTCCAACTAAAACGTTATACGATTCGCATCAGTCTTTGCCAAAATTTTAACCAAAAAATTTCGTTTATTTTCTGACACTATTTATTTAATGAATTTTTTTGTTTGTTTAATTCTTATATGCATTTATACAATTATCCCCTAATCTGTATATAACAGGAATTTCTGTACACGTGGTATACTGTTATTTTTAGTAAATGAAATTAATGAGAAAGTTGTTTCATTGTAAATCATTATTACTACAAAGCAGATCCAATATAAACAATGTATAATAGTTAATAATAGGCAGCCGTTAACAGATAGATAAAAATTTAGGCACAAAATAGTTTATTTTTCTAAACACATTATTGGCGATAAAAACTACTCTTTCGTAATGTTAATGGAGGTATATAACAAAACTCATTGCCATATATACAGAATAACTTTTACGGATAAAAGGATTTCGAAAGTAAATACTGGTTCATACTTTCGTTAATAATAAATGAATTCAAACTAAAAAATTCGATTATTTTAAATATTTAATTCTTTATACAAATATATAAAATTTTTCATATATATACATATTTCTAAAATAAGAGTTATGTATATTTTTTTCTCACTTCATTCCCTTATTTCCAGCAGAGTTTTTGTCTTACAATAAATGCAATAAATTAATTTATAAATATTTGTTTAAATAATTAATAAATTTACATCACGCAGCATATAGTTTGACAAATTCAGTGAGTGCTGTCATTTAAACATTTATCAATAAATGGAATATCATCCACAGAAATCAAATGAGATCGAGAATAGCACCGAATTGAGAGCATTATATTGTGATTGCATCTCATATTGCATTCGCAGAGATTTTCTAGAATATTTATATATTCAAATTTTATCTAATGATATAGAGATGATTGACATAATGAGTTTAATATTTGCGGTAAAAAAACTAATATATCTTAAAACATATTATTTTTTAAAGTAATATTCGAAATACAATTCGAGAAAAAAATGAAGATAAATTCTCCAGAAGTTCAGAGAATCAGAAAATGTCTAAAGTAATCTGCGATAAAGTCATATAATTGCACTAAAAATTTTCAGTTTGAAACCACTTACAATGTTTTCTCTCTTATTTATTACGGTATTATGAAACGCTCAAACACTACTGCTTTGTGGAGCATTGAATTACCAGACATATTATTGGTTAAATTTTGACACAAAAAGTAAATCCTTTTAAGTACAATACAAATTACATCGTAATCATTGATAAATATCAAAATTCTTACTTCTTTTCAAAAGGAATCGTTAAAAGAAAAAGTTGAAAAGGAAATAAAAACTTGATGTTATTTAACGAGTCGGAAATGGAAGACCCCATTAATCGCAAACTTTTAGATACATTTCGCTTTCTTGTGTGTGTGTGTCTGTGAGGCAAAAGAACGACATTAAAAGTTTCACTCAATAATGGCGCAGCAGTTGTCAGGATGTGATATGACTTATATCAAGCCTAGTTAAGTAATTGGGTCAATCATAATAATTGTCGCAATGCTATTGTGTTGCGCTACATCTTATTAAATGATACGTTCATATGTACGCTAATGAATTTAATAAATGCGTTTCACTGGAAAACACGAATTTCTCATAAAACTTTGGATGCGTTTTATGATAGGACTGAGAGCTGCAGTCAAAGAACTTAATTAGAAGTTATTGTTATTTCTTATAATTAAATGCTAAAATATGGAGTATTAAATTAAAATGCTTTGTGTATAATAGTTTCGGTAAAAAATAATAAAATCTAAATTATATCAAAGCTCCTCAAATCTTTTATATGATTTTTACCGGAACCGTAAAAAGATAATAAATAATGTAACAAATCCATTATTTTTTAAGTTAGCGAACGAGCGATTGTGTGTTGTGTCAGTGTGTGAGTGAGTGAGTGTGTGATTGAGAGAGGGAGAGAGGGAGAGAGGGAGAGAGGGAGAGAGGGAGAGAGTGGAGAGCGAGATAGAGGGTGATTGTGAAAGATGACCTTGTGAAAAGATGTTGAAAATTATGTATTGGGTATAAAGTATAATAAAATATGACAAATCTTAATCCATGTTTAATAGAAATACATATACTAGAGATTATCCCCTTTATATTTTGGAACAATCAACGAAGTGTGTGATCAAAAAATGCCACTTTTTCAATCGATGGGTATTTAATTAATAAAGTTTTAATATAGTAATGCGAAATGCTTTCCTCCAGACATTCGACATTGTTTACGTCTAGACACACACACACACAAACACAATTAAAAGCTTATTAGCGTTTCATAGTAATGTGTACGGTAAATGAGTGTTTTACAATGAGTTTTGAATTTGGATAGACTTTTGATTTTAATTGTTTATTTTCTTTAATTTTGAGTCTTAATTTTGATTAATCAAAATCATATATCATATGCCCCAAATAATTTTGATATTGATAGATAACTATCAAAACAAATTAAAACAAACTAAAACAACACTAGATTATATCTGATAAAAACATCAAAAAACACAATTCTAAAACTAATAAAAATTGGAATGTCACGTCGAAAACTTAATATAACCGAACAATACTCTTAAAACTTAAAACTTAAATTTTTAAAATTTATATGTAAAACTCCATCTCCATATCTCCATAGCTTTCTGGTTCATCCTTCTTAAGATCTAAGAAGTTTCAAAATGTTCATATAAATAATTCAGAAATCACTTTTCCTAGAATTACGTTTTCTGTATATTGTTTAATACAGTAGTCTTCAAAATTTATATACATTTTAAAATCAATTAAATACTTTCGAAAATGATTTTATTTTTGAAAGTGACAATTAAATTAACGGTTGAATGAAAAAGAGTACTTCATCTTTAAAAGAGTTTTTCATGAAATAATAAATTAATTTCTAAAAAATACTTTAGTAAGAAAGAGCCGTGATTTTGATGTTACCGTATAAGGAAGACTAATATATTTTTAATTTAGAAAATCGTATGGCAATACAAAAAAAATAAAAAACAGCGAAACCTTATAAATTTTATCAAACTATTGCAGTCTCGCTTGAAATATATTATTTATATCAATGGATCAATAATTCAAAGATTCAAATGATTAGACATGAAGAGAAGAAATTTCTGGGAAGTCTCGAAAGTTAAAGTAGCATAAAATGTCAGTGGAGTTTCATTGTTTGAATGTTTTAGTGGAGTGTATGTCTAGTTTGCGTTGGCGTCAAAGCTAACAGAGATCACGCAATGATTCACTCGAAGATAGAAATCAAAATAGAATAAAAACAATGCTAAGTGTGTTAAGAACTTTTTTATGTCCCGAAATTCGTGTGAGATGTGTTACCGTTTCTTTTCTGGTAGAAAACAAAGAGAAAAAGTAATTATTGTCAACTTAATTAATGGTTAAAAATAGTCGAGAATGTGTTTGTGCCACAGACGTAAGTCACGAGTGGGCGTTTTGTGTATATAAAGGTGACTTCAGACTTGTAATTTCAGACTCTTATGTTAAAAATTGGTTTAGAAATCTAAGGAAATAAAATAAAACCCATTTTGAAACAAAATAATTTTACAAATGCCAATAATTGTTCGAAGTTTTTGTATTAATTTGTATTGAATACTAAAGTTATTTCTAGAAATCATGACTATAAAATAAAATTAGTGTTATTGAAAAGCAGAATGAAAGCAGAATAATACCTCAAAACTATATCGCAATTCTGTTTCGAAAATTTTGATAATTTTTAAATTACCAAATTTTAGTGAGCAATAAAACGTGTAATAAATTTAGTAATACTGTATTGATAAACTTACAGTATTAGGAATTTTTTTACCACTTATAGAAATATTTAACCACTACTGTAATACCGCTAAATTGTTAATATAGAGCTTTCTCTACTAACACTCAGAATATAATAAACTTAAACGCAATATATCATCGCATTCATAAATGTTATAAACTTAAACATTTGAATTTATTATTCAGCTAATATTATTGTTTTAAGATTAAATATAAAAGAATATACTAAACCATAATTCACAGTTAATAAAATAAAAATAAAAAAGATGAGACAAGAGCATAATTCTCGTAGCAATTGGCATCTTACGATGTTTTGTCTAAAAAACAAACACTATTAGGCTATATATTAACGGATTACGCATCAACTCGTATTTTTTGAAGTGTTCGGTGAGGTGTAAATATGAAAATCTGCAAATGTCATGCTCTACTTGATAGCAAACCACAACATCATTTATTTCTTATTGATGATAAAAACGACTAACGTTAGTGTGTGCCACAAAATAGTAAAGCGCGCACACACTATATTCCTGAATAGATGTGTTGCCACAAATTTCTTTTTAGAAAATATGTTTATACTTTTATCTGCTGTTATTCAATAACTACACAAATATTTTCTTTGTCACAACAAACGTTAGAAGAGGTTTTCTATTTTTTTAATGGCATTCCCAGAAAAAAAGTAAATCTATTAATTGTAATTAATACTAAAAGCTTTTTCTCTTCTGGGAAAAATTTTCCTCTTATAATAGCTGCGTTAGAAATATTGTTCTTTGTTTTTTTAATGACCTAATAAATCAGTAGGAGACTCATCAAAATAAATTAAGATTGAGTGAAACAATAAAAATTCTCTAAAAAATAAATATCTTTGCGATATTGTTTTCATTGTTGTAAAATATTGTAAAAACAGAGAGATTTGTGTGAATTTAAAATACCACAATTTTAGCATATAAATTTAATTATTAATTAAAAATATACGAATTAATTCGGATTTTCTCTGAAGTCGGACGTTAAATATTGAATATTAAAATTGAAAGTGTCGTTTTACAGACATATAAGACTCCCACTCAATCCCACTGATAAACATTTATAGCGTCTACTTTCCTGACATTTCGATCAAATGATATTAGTCGAAAATTCAAAGTTTAAAGGTAAAAAACTTCAAAACAAACTCATTTTTAACTTAATAGTTTTAGGTTTTACAGAAATGTGTATAATTTATGCGCTAATGGATAATACAATTTTTAGCTCTATCTTATTTCTACATTGATGGCGAGAAATAAGATACAGCAATGGAAATGAATAGTTTTTGTATAGATTGCTATATATTTACTGTAACAACAAATTTAGTCGGAAGATCTATTAAAAAAATCACTTTTATAACCAAATTATAATATTGTAAATATAGTAAAAATTTAATCAATAAATTTTCATTATTATATTTATTTTTTTATTACAATATTATTTTTTCTAAAGGTTATTTCAAAAAAGCGTTTTTCACTAATTCCGTCTGCAACAGAATTTTACAACCGATAATTAAATCATTGTTAGAATGATGTGGGAAATGAGCAAAAAAAAGGTTAGGCAAGAATTGATACGTAACTGCGAAACATTTTAACAGTATTTAATCGAGTTTCGTAAAATCAGCGTTTTATAGAAAATAAAATTTTAGGAAATCTCAAACAATTTTATACCGAAACTTAATAATTTTCTTTTTTAATGCGCGGTATCGAAGATGATCTTATAAGTTTAAATTTAATCAAAAGGGAAACGTAAAGTTTTAATGCCGCTTATATTTATGAGAGAGTTCCAGCAAATTTTATTATTGTAAGGAAAGAAATATTCTGTTTCAAAGTTTTCTGCACAGATTTGTGGAAAAAAACTTGAAATTGTAATAATAAATTTTTAATAAATGTAGAATCCATATTAATTACACAATTATTAAAATTATTAAATTTATTAAGTAAAGCTAATCAAACTTTACTTCATTTAAATCAATTTAAAAAATTTATTTATTAAATATTTTTGAATATAAAAAATTAATTATAGAAATTTTCAATATTAATAATTTCAAAAATATAAAATGCAAAAAAATAGTCAAAGAAATGATTAGTGAATTTTTTTCGATTTATAAGTTTGCAAATATTGAATTCGAATACAAAAATTGCTAGAATAACGTCATTAATTTAAAATTTTAAAAATTAAACGGACATAATTTACAAAAAAATTAAATAATACAATTGATGTAAGTTAATCTAATTTAATAAATGTTATTTTGTTTTAATATTTTAAATTATTATGATAAATATTTAAACGATAAACTCATTTTATACGAAAATTATATACCAGTCAAACATTCAAAGTGTCTTAACAGCAAAAGTTGTGTAAGCCATTTATTTGATTAAAAAAACTAATATCTTTAACTTATATGACATTTTTTTTTAATTTCCAAGAAATCTAGTGGACTGTGTATCGCAAAACCCCTGAAGGGTAAATCAGTAAATGATAGTCAGTTATAAACAAAGAATGAACACACAACAGAACCAAAACCAAAACAAATTTACAATTTCTCTGAATATGCCAATAGTGATATTTGTAAGCTTCGCAAAAATTGAAATGATAGCATTTTGCATAAATAAAAGAAAACAAAAAAAACCAAAGTTATTGGCTCGTAATGTTGACTGAGTAGTTACTGCGAAACGAATGACCAGCAAATCGACTTCAATGAGCGTTCTTAGAATAGCTGAACACCGAATCGATACTTTAAGAAAGGAAATGAGATTTGAGTGCAAGTAAACTCTTATTCCAAATAAAAACAGAATAAAAACTCTTATTTTGCTATTTTGTATTTTGTGACTTAAGTAAATATTTTCATTCAACAAATTATAGGTCAGAACTTTAAAATTTCAATAAAAGTAATAGAATGTAATAGAAATAATATGGTTAGAAATTGATTTATGAGAAAAGCATTAACGATTGAAATTGTCGACACAGTATCAGTCAAACCATTTTTCATCTCACCATAAAATTCTAGGTTTGTTTTATTGAAGCCATCATCTCTTTTCGCAATTCTAAATCTCTAAAAGTTATATCATATCGTGTAAAAGAAGATAAGAGTAAACTAAAAGATTTTTTGACCATAAATATTTATGGCAATCTTTTTTATGCAAAAAAAAAAGAGTTTCTATGTTAAGAACTTTCAATTTGACTATAAAATATTTTATTAAAAGAGTAGTAATTTTATACTACTTTCGCATAAATTGTTTAAATACTATTATTAGATTGATTAGAGTTACGCCCACACTCTTATTGCTCAAACATTAATCATGATTAATATAAAAATAAAACCATAATAATCATAATCATTATATTGATTTATGCGCGATAACAGTTTAAAGACACACTAAAATTTTGCCACAAAAGTGTGTAATATATAATATGTAATAATTCTAGCTTTCCATGCAATTGTTGGCACCAAATAATTTTCATTTGAATATAAAATTTAATACATATGAAAAATACTACATGAAATTTTTGGTTTGTAATTTCTATATTATTTAGAATTCAGTTTCATTTACCACTTGGAAACGAAATGAATTGGCCCAATACTTTGAAAACTATGCTGATGTGAGGGTAATTTAATTTCATTGTCTTTTGAGTTTCGATAATTTGCTAAAACGGTATTATAACACAATGTGCAAAACAAAATATTTTCCACTTTACTGTAACGCGATTACTGTAACATTGCATCAGACTTTTACTTATAAATTATTACAAAAAATTTTTCTACAAAATCAATTATTCTTTTACATAAAGATGATTACTGTTTTCATGCTTCAAAGCATTTAATGGAAAAAAACTTTATCAAAATTTATAAATTTAATTCATTTTGAGGCTGAAAAAAGAAAAATTTTAATTGTAAATAAGATTTCGTGCTTTTTCTTCGTAAAAAAAATATTTTTAGTTCATCATCGCTTAATAGTGTACGACTCATGGATTTGAAATTTCTATTTGGATTCTTCATTCCTGGATTCTGATTTCTATTAGTGTACGACTCATATATTATTAAAAGGCTTTTTTGCTTGAATTGTTTTAAAATTCCGGATTCGGAAAGTTATACTGTACTATGATGTAATGCTTACAGATTTTTTTAACGGTAAATTTAATATGTATGAAAGACCGAAATAGAAAAATCATCGACAATACTCGACAGAGTTGAGTAAATTTCATAAATCAGATAATAATGCGTGCTCTAACTAAATGTTCGTTCTTATTTTAAATCAAAAGACCATTTACTTGTGTTCGTCTGTGTTAACATTTTTTTATTTTTTTGTTTTAATATTTATTTATGTTCAATATTTGTTCGTCAGAAGTCTAACAAATCAGGAACTTTTGCTTTATCTTATAGAATCTTATTCCCAAATCTATGTGACATATAGTATTTATTGTTTTTAAATTACTTTGCTATCTAATCAATCATTAAAGTGCTGTTACATAAAACATAAAAAAGAAAAAACTCTGCAAATTTCAGCAATTAATGAGTTTATCATTGTGTCAAAACACTTTCGTGAAGATTTAATTTCTTAAGTGTTAATCATTTTTTAAAACAGTAGAGAATATTGATTTTTTTTAAAAATAGTTATTGCAAAGCTAGAACTTTTGGTTACTTTGCATAACCTTTAAAAAATATACATATTTCATAATAACTAGAAACTTATAAAATATTCTGTGCAAATATTTAAAATCTATTATTATGGAATAGTGTGGAGATAAAGATTTTTGAATTGCAATTGAAATATCAAATGAATTCTTTATATGAATTTAAATTTCAATATAAATTCTATAAACTTATAATCTAGTATATAAAAGTTGAACCATAAATGTCATTAGTTTTTTGTAAGTTTTCTGATTTTTATTGACATTTATATCCACTAAATTCTTATGACTTAGCCTTTGTTTGCGATTCCATTTCTGCTAACAAAGGGGTATTAGATATTGACAAAACATTAGCGAAAAAAAATAAAATAACATTAACTCAACATTTAACAAATAGTTACAAATCATTCGAACAAATAATATAGACGTTAAACTTGCAGTTTCTCTCGCTCTCTCTTTCTAACACTAGTACACAAAAAAGGATCGTTTAATGGTTTGTATTATTAGTTAGACATTGAATGATTTTGATGTGATCTAACGTGTAATGCGACCTTTTCGTGAGAAAGAAAATATTTTTCGCCAAAACTAATAACCGAAAAAAATGCTGCAAAATAAGCATCTGCACACAAAATAGAGAAAAACAATTATCTAAAAATAAAATGCAAAAATTTATTGTTCCAAAATTAGTTCTAATAATCTGTTTACGAGAAAAATACTTTTTTGTGAAACGCAATGTTCAAGATTTTTACGTGATGTGATGTGTGATGCTTTTATAATCACTTAGAAATTAAATTTTGTTGAAAAAGTGTTGATAATATAATCACATTTTAATCGTTTCAATGATTGCGAAAAAATAATTGAAATTTTTTTGAATACTAGTATAGAAGAATGCTTTTACCCATTCATTTTAATTGTTTAAGAAGCACTCATTTTTTTGCTGTTTTAATTGTAGTACAAATAATCTGTGCAACACTAAGATTTTTATATTTAAACAATAATTCAAAGTGGTATTCTAATGGCAATGATTATAAAATTCATGCATACTAAATATTTTCTAAAAAAACTTGAATCGTTTGTGTGCTTTGGGTTTTTTAAGACTTTTAACAAGATTTTGTGAAATCATGTTGATTTCGTAAAATTTACTACTCGGAAATTTAATGAGATTATGTTTATATAACAGCACTCACACTTGAGTTAATAATTGTATTTGAAATAGCATTAAGAAAGAAAGTTGTTTTGTGCTCAGTAAGCGTGGGAGGATTTTATGGTTAGTTATTTCGGACTTTCAGCATATGTACCAGTAATTCTTGCATCATAAACAAATGCGCAGTCATTTGAATTCTTAATCAATTGTGATAATTGTTTAAATGGTAAGTGTTTTAATTGTTATGTAAAAATTATTTATTACAAATAATTAGAAGAAAAAATAAATAAGAAAAAAATTTTAATCACTTAAGACTTTAAACACTTAAAATCACACTAAATTTTAAACACTTATTATTAATCTTTCAATTATTAAGCTTAGTGATGCACATTTTAACCGGTTAACTTTTAACCTTAACGGTTAACCGGTTAAAGTTAAGGTTAAAGTTAAAAAT
>JAQIVF010002783.1:0-10362 GCA_034698365.1 Steganacarus magnus | reverse complement strand
CTCATTCAGTTTTCTGAACATTTCCAGTAAAGTTCACTACTGTTTAGTAATACAACGCAAGAGTAATACTGCAACTATTTGTCAATATGGTGTCAAAGAAGCTGGTAAGTGATATATAACTTACTAGTGATGCAAAGTGTATGCAAATTTATAGCAATAGTAAAATCTGTGTATCGTTTACTTATTTCTGTAGTTATTTTTACTTGCCATTGTTGTTGTGGGTCTAGTCATAGCCGAAGACTATGAAGAAGGCGCTGATGATGGCGGTGAACAAGAAGAAAAGGGTGCCGATGACGGCGGTGAAGGTGGCGATGATGATAGCAGCGATGATGGCGGCGAGGGATACTACGATGACTTTTGGAATCCAAAAAAGCAAAATAAGGAAAAAGAGGGCGAACGACAGGGACAGGAGGAAGAAGAGAGTGCGGCCGCATCTGAGCCAAAGTTAACGTTCTCTTCAGAGCAGAGAGAACAAGCGAGAGAACGGTAATGACTATTTTTGTGCAGATTTCTTCTATTGAAAACGCATCATATATATATATATAACTTTTGTCTCTATTTCTGTTTTTTTTCTCAATACAGATTTTTCTCACTTTAGATAAAATAAGTGCCTGTGCTTTGCTGTTATTAACTTATTAGATAGAAATCTATCGCATTAAGGCTGTGCCGCAATCAACACTGAATTATAATGAATCATTAATTAATTTATATGTTATTTGATTTTTTTTTCGTTAAATTATTTATTTATTTATTTTACTTATTTCTTGATATAAACTTAAACGTTGTTATTTATTTATTTTTAAACGAAATTGATTTGAATTAAAAAAATTTCAATGTGTTGTTTTTAAACTTTTGTTTTACTCTAATTTAATTTAATCTAATCTAATCTAATCGACACTAAATTTGACAGGAAACCAGTCAATCATTTTTAATGGTTTCTTAATTTTAAAGTATTAATTAATAAATAGGTAAATGCGAAGGCGTAGCACTAATTTACTAATAACTTTTATGTTATGGCAACTATAAAGAAGAATAAAAACTTTTCCCATCACTTTCTTAAACAATAATCATCTGCTAATATTTACTATTTGATGCACACAGCGGTGTATTACTAGTGCTGCCAAGTCTTTATGAACCTTTTAGCTGACAATCATTAAAATTTTTTGAAAAATTAGCTAATAAAGCTGACAGGTAATACTTTTAATTAGAAAATTTTTTTAATAATTAGCTGACAGCAGCTGACATCAACAAAAATGATAGCTCGAAAAGCTGACCGTAAGCTAAAAAGCTGACCACTTGGCAGCACTATGTATTACGCAATAATAACGGGAATCAAAGAGGATTTTTTAAATAATGAAAGGCAAAATCATTTAATCAATTAAAAGAATTGCATTAATTTATTGCAATGCTGTGTAAATTAATTTCAAAAAAATTATTTCTCCTCGAAATGAAATTATTGCTCACTAAATTTTTTAGCCAATAATTTAATCAAATTTGTTATTTTAATTTAAATAAAGCATAGAAAAGTTTAAGCAAACTACTAGTGTAACGTGCGTTGTTCTGTGCAATTCGTAAAACTAATGTGTTTTTATGCGCAACAAATAAAAGTTTCCATTAGTAGTAGAGTTACAAAATTTAAAATTATTACTATTCAATTTTGAAATTTTAATAATTCTTTAAAAACATGTAGAAAATCACTAAATTGTCATTTGGCTCGATTCGCGTAGAATTGGTTAACAATAATTTGACAGAATAATAATTCAGAAGCAATGATTGATGTGATTTTTAGCTCACTTTTTTAAAAAAGTAGAGCTTATGGATTTGACACTGTCCGTCTGTCCGTCTGTCCGTCTGTCCGTTCGTCTGTGTGTCCGCAGTCCTCTTAATTCCAAGAAGTCTACCTTTTACAACCTATATCTTAATACTTTGAACATATATAAGACAAATTTATAGTCTGTTATCACGTTATAAAATTACCATGAGAAACAATGCGCTAAAATACAATTATTAAAATTTATAAATATAATCCTAGCATTATGTATAAGAGTGAGCACTCTATGAATAAGTTGAGCACTTAAGTATGTGTAAGCAAACTATCGATATACAGTGTCTTGCAGGTATGTCTTAAGATGGATAATTTGTTTGTGCGTCCGACCGGTCGTTAGCGAGCTCAGAAAGAAGGGGCAAACAACTTGGCCATCGGTGTCTGTGTCAGCATCCCGCGATATACAGTGCCTTCTGGATGGGTATGTCTTAAGCTTGCTTTCACTGTCAGCTACTTTGTTGGTGCGTCCCACTGGTCGGTGGCTAGCTCTGAAGAAAGGATCCACCAACTTGGTTACCCGTGTCTGTGTAAGCGATCCATCGATATCCGGTGACTTACAGCTATGTCTTAAGCGTGCGCTCAATGTCAGTTAGTTGGTTGGTGCGTCCTATTGGTCGGTGGCCAGCTCTGGAGGAAGGGTCCACCAACTTGGTCCACGGTGTCTGTGTCAACTTGTCATCGATTTCCGGTGATGCACAGGTAAGTCTTAGGCATGCGTCAGCAGTCAGCATGTTGGATGACGCGACCGACTGGTCGGTAGCGAGCTCTGGAGGAAGGCTCCACCAACTTGGTCCACGATGTCTGTGTAAGTTATCCATCGATATGGAGTGTGTCACAGGTATGTCTTGTGTTCACTGTCAGTTAGTTGGTTGGTGCGTCCCATTGGTGGGTGGCGAGCTCTGGAGGAAGGCTCCACCAACTTGGTCCACGGTGTCTGTGTCAACATGTCATCGATTTTCGGTGACTCACAGGTAAGTCTTGAGCGTTCGCTCAATGTCAGTTAGTCGTAGTGATGAGGATAAGCTCGAGCTTAATGAAGCTAGCTTAACTCAAATTAAGCTCGACACAACTTTAAAAGCTTGAAAGACAAGCTTGAAGCTCACGTTATTTTGAGCTTAGCTCAGAGAGCTCAAGCTCAAGCTCGTGCTGTCAAGCTTATTGAGCTTATGTTAAAAAATTTTAATTAAGTTTTAAATTTTATTTAAGTATTGCACACATTAATGAAATATGTTTTATTTTTATTATTGGATGACGCGACCGACTGGTCCGTGGCGAGCTCTGGAGGAAGGCTCCGCCAACTTGGTCATTTATGAAGGCTCCACCAACTTGGAAGGCTCATCAACCAAGTATGTCTTAAGCATGAGCTCACAGTTGGATAATTGATTTGTGCTTCCGACTGTTCGGTGCGTTCGACTAACTTTACATTACATTTAAATAACTAATTTGAAAATACCATCTAGAGTTACATTACATTACTTTAAATATTAAGTTTGACTAAAAAGTGAGCTCTCTATGAATGTGTCGTTCTTGTTTATATTGATATTTTTTAATAGTTAGACTTCAATTGAAATCAATACATACATACTGTAAAGTTTAAGTACTAACTTAAACGTGAACTGTTAAAGTGTGTGTGAATTGTGTGTGATTGAAAGAGTTTAATCTGATTAACACTTAACAGTTGATAAAAAGTAATTATTAATTACGCAATATTTATTTGAACAAATTGCTGTCATAACATAACTTACTAATTATGTTTTGATTAAAAATATTGAATTAGTAATTAGTAATTAGTAACAAATATTTGCTGCTTAATAAATAAATCCACTTTATATAATGCAACACAAGCTTTCTTTTTGCTTAATTAAATCCAAAGGTTAACCAAGCAGTTATAATTATTTGCCATAACTAGTAAGCGTATGATGAATCTCGAAGTTCAACACTTATTTGGCCATTGAAAAGGAAATTATTTATTAACTTTGAAATTGTATAACAATTTCATAAATTGGTGCAATTATTAGATTGAAAAAATCTTTACTGATTAATCATTAGAGCATTACATTACTTTTGTATAAATAGTGATGTACAGTAAACAGGTTATGTTTAATTAATCATAAACACATTTTAACGGCTAACTTTTAATTTAGCAGTAAACCGGTTAAAGTCAAAACATTTTATAAGAGAGTTAAGTTAAAAATATTTACACGGATAACCGGTTTGCTTGTTATTGATGTTTATTGAAATGATTTGCATTTTACTCTGAGTATCAGATGAAATGTATTGAACATTTATTTAAAATAATATTTCAGTTTTGTTAATTTTTCTTTTAAGTTAATTCCATAAAAAATTTAATAAGTTTAAAATTTTTGTTTAATTTTTTTAACTAATAAAAATAAAATTTGTGAATTTTAAATAAAATGTTGCTAAATTAGCAGATTTTTTTAATATTTTTATTTATTTCGTAATAAATTTAATTATTAATTATGAGATCGAGTTAACTATAGGCCAATCTGCAGTTATCGCGTATATTTAATAAGCTCAAACTCAAGAACCATTTCACTTGAGCTTAAGCTCAGCAAAGTGAAACTCAAGCTCTCTATAATTTAGCTTATCTCTATCATTACTCTCAAGTCAGTATTTGAGATTATATAGAGTGCGCTGTTTAATTTAAAAACATATTCTTTTTAATTTAAATGAATCAAAATTATTAATTTTGTTTAAATAAATTTATTGTTGAAATAATATGGATAACTTAATACATAAATTAATTTAGGCGTTTTAAAAAATTTTTTAGGAAAAAAAAGTTAACTTTTATATGCAACTTAATTATTGCCTACGCTTTTTGAAATTAAAACGAAAGTACATTTAATATCAAACTTGATATATAAATGAAATCAAAATTACTTCATTTTGCATTGCATTAAAAGAAAAAATGCACATTAAATTAATTGGTATAATTAAATTAAAACTTGGTTCTGTTCTTAACCCGTAATTATTGCCAGAATTATATTTCGACTGATTGTTTAGAATAAATGGTACTACTGGCGCATCATCATCATTATTAATTGATAAAACCTTTATTAAAAAACAGAACAATAATTACTAGACAAATTTTCTTCATCTTAATTATTTTATAAACAATATTATAGTGAAATTGTTTAATTATGCAGTTTGTTATTATTAGACCCCTGATTTTTTGTTAACATAATTTTGACTTTTTTGTTGTTTTATTGTTAGAAAAATTCCTATATTTTGTTAAAACAAAAATTTACCCTTTTACTAGCAAATCCTTTAAAATACAATTAAGAACACCCTGATTTTCTAGGAAAAATTAATTGTATAGATTTTAAAAATTCCTGGTAAAATGTATATTGAATTTCAGCGACAATTTTTTCTAATTTTAGCCCAAAAATAATAGGTAGTTTAAACAAAAAATTTTAAAATCTAGATTTTTTTATAGGGAAGTCTTTTTTAGTAAGGGGTCATTTAAAATTTTATCGATATATATGCTTAAAAATAGCTTGATTTCTGTAATAATGCGAAATTTTGTCAGTAAATGGCATTTTTTGAAAATTTTGTTGTAAAAACGATTTTTCGTAAAATTTTGTTGTTACAAGAAGATTTTGGATTTAACTAAAATTCCTGGGTCTAGTTACTATAAAAGATTACTGTATTGCTTATGGTTTTATCAGTCTAAAGAGTAATTATATTGTAGAAAAAATGCGCTGTAATGAATAAAAAAAATTGCACTGTAATTATAGTCACAAACAATGAATGAATACAGATATACTAAGAACCCGATTCATTGAAAAAAGTGAGTGTTGTGTCACTTTTTGAAAGCGAAAGCGAAAGTGAAATGTTACGATTGTAAGCTATTCTCGTACCACTGCTTCGTTCCATTCCTCTCGTTACGCTTCCGTTCCGACACTCAATGTTTGCCACTCGTCACGCGTATCTGCCACCAAATCTGAAAATATAGTTAAACCTTCCCTCAAGTTCAGTGACTCCAGGAATATTAACCACAAGTCAAATCAACACAAATAATCAATTAAGTGATTAAATTAATTATTAATTTATAATCAGTTAAGTATTGGCTTTACAAACAAATCAATACAAATAATACATACAATTTTGATTCACTTTTAGTAAATTAGTAATCCAATTAAATCATATTATGGCACAAAGACTTAATCAGATATAGCAAAACAAAAATCGACTAATATAGCACAAGCGGCTCACGGGCAGTTTCCTGCCCGAAAAAATAGATACTCTCTCAATTGCTTGCTCATTACTCTCTCTCTCTCTCTCTCTCTCTCTCTCAGTATCTCTCTCAGTATCTCTCTCAGTATCTCTCTCAGTATCTCTCTCAGTATCTCTCTCTCTCTCTCTCTCTCTCTCTCTCTGTCAGTCTCTCTCTCTCAGTCTCTCTCACTTATTCTCTTTATTATTCACTTTCATTCTCTCTTATTCTCTCTATCAGTTTCTTATCATTTACTTTCATTCTCTCTTATTCTCTCTATAAGTTTCTCTATCATTTACTTTCATTCTCTCTATCATACACACACTATCTCTCACTCTCCCTCTCTCTCCCTACCTCTCACTCAATGCTAAAGTTATTTTTATTGTTTGGCAATACTGTAAGTGTTTGTGAGAGGTCAACACTTCTAAATTATACACTGCTGCAATGTATATGCACACTCATTCACAAAAACAGTGAGTAAAAACATTTTTTCATTTATTAATTGTCACCTTAAATCTCCTATAAAATTCTCAATATTAATGATAATATTTATTTAATAATTTCCCAACAATGCGACTATATTTGTCTACAACTCTTATTTTTGATGTTTTTCCCTAAACTATACAATTTAACCACTATTACTGTGCCTAAATATATATTCGTAATTACTAAATTCGTAATTTAATTTTGACGTTTTGAAGAGGTATATGTTCACCACTTCTTTTTCAAAAGTTGCATAAAACTTTTAAAGTTTAAATCTATGAAGAAATACCTTATTAGACCACAAATTATTTTAACTTTAAAAGTTTGCAAAACTGTTAATATGAACAAAGATACGAGTTATGCTTTGATCAAAATTCTTAAAATAACAGATATTCAAAAGTATTGAATATCTATTTACATAATTAATAGTACAGAGCCTAAGCCTAAGACTCTTCATATTTTAGGAACCTAAGCCTACAGCCTATATATTAAATTAGGCGGGCTAACCTTTAGGCTCCAAAAAATAATTTTTTGATAAAAATATATATATTAATTCAATAATTTTGAGAATTATAATGTTATTTGAAATCATTTTTTGATAAAGCTGTTTTTGGATCTTAGGCTGAGGCTATAGCCTAAGAGCCTAAGCCTAAGGTTTTGAGTCATAGGTTGAGCCTAAGCCTAAGCCTGCAGTTTTTTATGCAGCCTAAGCCTAAAGCCTACAACTAACTCCAGTCTATCAGCCTAGAACCTATTGCAAAGTCTTAGGTTCAGCCTAAACTTTCATCTCTAGATAAAAGCACAACTAGTATCAATGATCATAGCAACAGTTTTTCAAACTTTTAAAGTTAAAATCATTTGTGCTGCAATAAGTTATTTCTTTGATTGATATAAACTTTAAAAGTTTTATGCAACTTTTGAAAAAGAAGTGCTGAAAATATAACCCTTCGAAACATCCAAATTAAATTACGAATTCAGTAATTACGAACTTTGATTTTACAACTGATTAAACTAAGAAATTTTAATAATTAATTCAATCAAAGAAAAACTTAAGTGTTTTCAAAATATTGATTTGTTCGTTAATTACAAGATTACTTGTATTTATTATTATAGTCTGTTTTTTTGTTACGTGAGAACTCGATTATAATTGCATTCATTTATTATATTATAATAATTAAGACAATATAGAGATATTTAAATGTGCACTCTTTGTATTCTCCTGTTTTTATGAATCTCATTGTTATCACTCACTCGTGATTATGACACAATAGATATATACTACGTATACCAATGATACTATAAATTTAGGAAAAATTCGGAAAATTTTAAAAACTCTAAATTTTCGGTAAGTTAATGACGTTAATTTTATTTTTAATTAGTTAATATTTACAACCATTTAAAATTCCAAAAGTTTTAATCAACAACAAAAGAGTCGGATTTCTGAAAAAGTAGAGACTCTGGTGGTAACACTTACGGTAATTACTAAACGATAAAAGAATTGAATTTTAATCTTTATTTAATCATTAGAAAATCCTGAGAATAATACTGATTACAATAATTATGTCACGGTTTTAAGAAACAATTTTAAAATTATCATCAATAACAGTAACATTTATTTTTCTATTATTAACGTGAATATATTCGTGAATTCGGTTTTTATCGATATTTGCATTTTTCGGGTAAATACCTATTCTTCTAATACACGAACTATTATCGATAAATGAAATGATATTATCAGTAGTGATGCCATTACAAGCAAAGTCTTTATAAACCAGATTAAAATATCCAAATTTCAAGTCACATATTTGTGGCATTTTTGACAAATGTTGCATCAAATTGATTGCATTTACTCTTACTCTCAATTCGTCACTACAGATATCAATTGATTCTAATTGCGGTAAATGCAAGTGAATGTCTTCGAAATCACTTTCGCGAATAATCGATGCATGAATTTTCAGATAATATAAATTAACGCAATTTTTCAATAACTCTATATTCTCGCTGTTATTGTAATTAAAAATAATTAACTTTTCCAGTGTTCGAAAACTACTTGAAAATGCTTCATAAAACGGCGAATAAGTGTTCTT
Organism: Steganacarus magnus; assembly: GCA_034698365.1. Taxonomy (NCBI): domain Eukaryota; kingdom Metazoa; phylum Arthropoda; class Arachnida; order Sarcoptiformes; family Steganacaridae; genus Steganacarus; species Steganacarus magnus. The sequence goes on along the minus strand of JAQIVF010002783.1, from coordinate 1,730 downwards.
AACAGACAATGTATGCAAACTCGTGCAATACAACCCAATTTGTTTGATAATATCGAAACAACTGATACGATCGACATTGTAATGAAAGAAACACTTAATATTTCCCAGTTTTTCAAATTCTGCCAAATGCTTCAACAAATCAATCTTAAAATTATTTCGAAACGCAATGCTTAACACAATGAGTTGTTTTTTATAAATTTCGGCAAATCGTGTAAATCGTTCGTCAATTTCAAGCCAAATACACATCACTTCGATATTAGTTTCTTCGCGACAATAATTAAAACCGTCGCTAAATTTAATTGGACCAATAGACTGAAGTGCTTTGAGTTTGGGCATCAATAGTATCTGCGATAATAATACTCGGTCTGAATCAATTGTATTGCCATCGTAAGTATTCATAATTGTAAGCGATTCCAAGTTTTGAAGACTTTTCTCGGCAAACGGTTCCCATATATCATAGAATCGAACCGATAAATCCAATAATAATTGTGTTTTACACAAATCGCTTAAAATTTCAAGCGCTTTCTGCGTTACAATATAGTCGCAGTCGATTACTATTTTATTAATATTGCCACACTTTTTCATTACATATGCTAATTGATGATAATTTAACGCAGAACTCGAAAATAAATTCAAATTAATGACTAATTGCTTAATCAGTGAATTCTTATGATAATAGGATTTATTAGCGTAAAATGACTTGCCATCAGATATAACGAGCTCTGTTTGTTTGTTAAATATTAATGCATTGAACTGTTTTGAAACGCATTGCAATCGAAAACAGTGTTCAAGTGGCAAATAACTTAATATTAATTCGCAAAAGTCATCGCCAAATCTATCGAAACTATCGTTGTTATAATTGCTTACTGCACACATATTTCTAAACTAAATTTAAACACCAATTATTAAATTATTATTACAAGTTTGTGCATTAAGAAAAACCAATGACTATCAATGACTCACTTGTATGTTGTGTTGCCATTGATAACAACATAATATCACACTAAACTGCCATCTATTGAACTGCACTAAAGTTGATGCTTTACCATTGAATTTATTTAATAAATAACTAGTGTTACCCCGTTTGCTTCGCAAACATTTAAAAATTTTAAATAATAAATTAACCCATGTAATACAGTATATCAAACTTCTACCACTTAACTTGCATTTGCTTCTTAGCTGTAATTTATATTTTATATCATTACTACGTCTGATATACACTGTGTGTTTGTTTGAGCGCGTTGTGATTATTTATTGCGTTATACTGCATACGCTATACTGCTGGAGCATACTGTATGCTTGTAGTGTTGCCTTAGCAACCGTACTGGAGGCGACTCTTAAATTAAGTAATAAGAGAAAGAGAAACAACAATGTATTTTTATACATATATACATATGTACGAGTTATAATTATAATTATTTCAAATTATAATAATTCAATATATTTACAAATATATATAAACTAAATAAGCTTTTGTTATATATTTGTTAGGAGTTAACTATAATTTGGCTAATTGTAAAATCTAAGCAATTTGTCTGACAACGAGAGTTTTATAAAATAGTTTTTTTTTAGCTCACTTTGATTTTATATCAATGAGCTAATGGATTTGGGATGTCTGTCCGTCTGTCTGCCGTAGACAGTATCTTTTTTTTTGTGAAAAAATTTATTGATAGGAGGCTTTTTTTGTTGAAAAAATTTTTAAGATAGGAGGCTTTTTTGGTGAAAAAATT
>JAQIVF010002782.1:0-10362 GCA_034698365.1 Steganacarus magnus | reverse complement strand
AATAATTAATAAATAAATTTTTCGTTAAACATTGATTTTTTGTTTAAATGAAAAGCCTTCAAATTCTAAGTCTTTTTAAAAAAAAAATTTTTAAAAATCATTTTTGGACATTCCGAAAAAAATTGTCGTTTAAATCCGGTGAGTTTTACCCCCCCCCCCCCCTAAAAAATCAAGAATTTCTGTTTTCGACCCCACCCTAGAGTCTCGGACTCTGTGTAACTATGGTCTAGAGCACACCGTAACAAATAGTGTGAACACGGGAAAATTCGATAATTCTATTATTTAGAAATGTGATGTGATGTGATATATATATATATATTTGAACTATTTATAGAACTAATATACAACTATACAATTTATAGAACTATTTTTTTTAAAGATAGCGTTTTTTATGAATATCTAGAGAGAGTGAGAAAGAGCGCGCCATTAACTATTAAATATATATGTCAGAAAAATATTGTAGAATATTTATTACCAGAAAAAGATATAATAATAGAATATATATATATATATAATATTCTGTTGAGTTTCATATTTCTAGAGTAAGAAAATAATAAATATTTCAAAGAAAAAAATTAGCAGAATATAAATTTTTTTCTCTATTCTATTCTACTTTTTTTTATTCTTCTCGTCGTATAAAGTATTTTCGCCTAGACTTCGATAAAGATAAAGAAAAAAGATATTTTTTTTCTTTTCATAATATTTTTATTAAAGAGCGGATTTTCAGATAAAAACTTATAAAAGAATATAAAGCATATTTTGAGTCCAAAATAAGGAAAAGTTGTCGTTTAAATTTGATGAGTTTTTGAGGCCATCATCGTATGTAACTATGATATATTTCTCAAATATCTAAGTGAAAGTTAATTATTCTATAGAAAAAATAGCACTGCAAAAATAAAATATTCACCCAACATCAATATGCGGTAAAAGTCGATAAACTTATAAAAGAATATTTAAGAATTTTTTCCACTTTTTTCGCGAATATATATTTGCATATTTTAAAAATTTTCGAGAATAAAAATCCGCTCTTTAATTAATATTCTATATTCGACACATCACACACACACACACACACACACACACACACACCTACGCTCACTATGCTCAAGATGCTTGAACCTCGTTTAATAAATACCACACACACACACATATACACACACACCACCTCACACACGAGTGAAGACGTCAATGAAAGTGTGTGTTGTACTCTCTGCTAAGTGTGTTTGTAAATGTTAATGAGAAGAGAAATAAGAAATTTAAGTATGCTATTTTTTCATTAGCCATCTGATTATTTTATTTATTTAAAATTAAATGTTTTTGATCGTAATTCTTGACCGAAATTAAAATAACGTGAAGGAGATAAATATAGATGAATAATTTAATATATTATAACTTATATGATAAACAGATAAGATTTATTAGGTTTCATTAATTAGTTGTAGACTTTAACTAAAATGATTTTTCAAAGTCATAGAGTTTCTAAGTTTTCTACCAAATTTAGTATAAAATAAAAACTAATACGAACTGGTATAACGAAATAATAAATCAGAAATTATAACCAAAAATTTAATTATTTATTGCGCTTAAAAATTGTTTACGAGTTGGTTAACACAATAATAATGATTTTCCTAATTAAAGAAGCCTCTCTTTCAAACTAAACGTAAGGCAGACTAAACTTAAATGTCAGCTTTAATTATACCAAAATCTACGTCAATAGTGAAGTTTAATGATTATCATCATCAGTTAGAGAAAAAAAATTGGTTAAACTCACTAAAACTAATGATGAAAGATCTCGCAATTGGTATATAAAACATTGAATTTTATATTTTTATGTTTTTTTTATCTTTCAAACTATTATTATAGTATATATTATACTGTTTCGCGCTAATACGTCATACATGTATATGTTAGACTATGTTCTCAATTCTTAATAAATTATTCTACTATTCATATAAATGTCATATGCGCGCGCGAACACATATTTCATCGACGATATATTATTATTATTAAATACACATTAAACACTGAAAATACAGAGAAATATTTGAGAGACGACGACGACATTGTTTAATAACAACACACACACACACACACACACACTTTAACAAATCAGAATTATTGTAGTGATACACACAAACATACATAACAGACACACAAATCCGTTGAAAGCATTTAGATAAGTGAGAGATAGAGATAGAGAGAGAAAGAGAGTGAGAGAAAGCGAGCGAAAGCTTTTATAAATAAATGATGGCTTACATTAACGGTTTAAGGCATACTCTTTGTGTGTTCGAGTGAGAGCGCGAGAAAAAAAGAGAAAAAAAAGTTTTTCTTCCTCCTTCTAAATGCTTATCATACACGAAAAATCATTTATATTGTGTCATAAAAAGCTTATCTATAATACTCTATTACAAATTATTAGTTTAAACGAATATATATTTATCTTAGATATTACAGTACACACGAGACGCAGATGTTAAACACGTTTAAAATTTTGAACATTAAATCTCTTTTGCCGGCTTTTTTTTATTTTCAAGTAAAACAAAAAAAACATAAAACACAAAACACACCGAGAGAATATCAAACAACGCGACGCGACAGAGGGAATCATCTCTTGTGGGCTCAAATTAATAAAAAAGTGAGAAGAAGAAGAAGAAGAAGACCCAAATGTTATTCGTTTCGAGTAGACTTGTGTGTTATATTTTTATTTCTACATGATTGTAAAAACGATGTGCGATTATAAAACAGCACACATACTAACACAACACAGAGAGAGCGAGAGAATTAAAATACGACAGAAACAATGCGCGCATCTGTTTAGCTTTTATGTGTTTGTGTCCCCAAACGTTACCGATCGAAGAACTGATCTCATATTTACAACTACATTCGCGTGAAGTCTGTGTGTGTGTGTGTGTATGTGTATGTGTATGTGTATGTGTATGTGTGGCTGAACTATTCCATTCCCAATCCACTCTCTCTCTCTCTCTCTCTCTCTCTCTCTCTCTCTCTCTCTCTCTCTCTCTCTCTCTCGATCACAATTTCACGCATACATATAGTACTAGTAGTGTGTAGTATAAATAGTGCATATATATACAGAAAAATTGACGCAGAAAATCATTTCGCGTTATATAGTTTGTGTTCATGTGTTGTTGGTGTGTATGTGTGTGTGAACGCGAGTGTGTGTGTGCGTTCTACAGTATCTATCTTTTCCTCAATTGAGCGATCGAATTGAACGAACGAACGAACGAAAGTAGTAGCTATAGATGGATAGATAGTAGCGAATACATAGAGTGAGAGCGAGAGGATATAGTGTGTGATATCTAAGAGAACAGTTGAACCGTTAGAGTGGAATATCAGCCATTATTTTCTTGCAAACTGTGTTTTGTTTTCCACACACTTTCAGTATCATAGTTATCTTCGCCTCAATTTTAACCTCTTTTTATCGCCTCTTTTTTCAACTCTTCTACTAATCGTTAATAAAAGTAAGAAGTGAAGTGAAATGAATTGAAGAAAAACGCATTATTATGGATAATCGGATTATACAGCAGCGACTCTGAGTTTTATTACCAGTAGTGAGCAGTGAACAGTGAACACACACTTATTTACCACATCACTAAATAAGTTAGTTAGTAGTTATAGCATCGAGTTTATTGACACTATTTTTTTATGTATCTATTGATTGGATTGATTGGATACGATGGCCGCGGTTTTACGTAAGCTACTGTTTGGCCTCAAAAGTGGCGGAAGATCGAAGGAAACGGGGAAAAAACGCTCAAAAACAACAACAACAACAACACTGTCATCGTCTTCATCGTCATTGCTGTCAACCACCACAACCACAAACCCTACTACTACTACCTCCACAACTAACACATCTTCGTCGCCACATAATTCTCATCATCAATCAAATCGGATGTGTTTAGTTAGCGGTAGTGGCGGCGGACACTCGTCTGCCAAAACTCACCAAATTGTACCGAAAAGCAGTAGCGAAACAAGTGTGTCTTCAAAAACCACTGCCACTACTACTAGCGATCAGTGCGCTACTATTCGTTCGCGTCGTCTGATGAAAGAGTATCGCGAACTGTGCCGCATCTCTCACTTACATAAACAGAACTGTAGTAATAATAATAATAGTAGTGGTAGTGGCAGTAGTGTTGGCAGTGGTAGTGAAGTGTCTGCCGCTGCATCGCTCACTGCTATTCCGTTCACTGTTGAATTGGTGAATGACTCGCTGCACGAGTGGCACATCAAGGTTTATCAGTTTGACTGCGAGTCACAGGTATTATTATTATTATAATAATCAAAACTTTTTGTTATTTGAGAAGTTATTTTCTTTTTCTTTTTTTTGGATTGAACTTCAACAACCGAGTAGTATATTTTTATTTTGATAATAGCGTACTTCAAGTTTCATTTAAGTATACAATTTTTTAAACATTTTTTTGAAGCAATGAGAGATGGAGAGAGAAGCATGATATTAAAGAAGTATTTTTTTTTATTCTAATCATTAAAAAAATTATTCTTATGTTAGAATGTGTACATACATTGACATACTTTTTACTATACTCTTACAAAACAAATAACGGTTTCGTTTCGCTATCATTATAATAAGAAATAAAAAGGAGTCATTAAAAACTGGTTGTTATTCTCTGATAGATGACACAAACTGCTGCTATTTCTCTCTGTGTGTGTGTGCTTATGTGTCCCCTAAATAAAACAAAAATAAGAAATAATGGATTTTTTGCGCCGCAAATAATGATTTCCGAAATAAAAAAATAGAAATTTCAGTTTTCCTAATAATAAAATTAATTGTAACATTTTTTCGATTCATTTTTGTTGTTACTACTTTTCTGCGGAAAGAATCAATGAATTTTTTATCGAATAATTTTGTTGATATATCTTACACTCTTAATAGGTTAATATATATATATGAGTGATATAGATATATAGTTTCCCAGATATATAGTTAGTAGAAACTTGTAAACGACTGATGAGAGAGAGAGAGAGAGAGAGAGAGAGAGAAATAGAAAGAGTAGGACTCACTTATTTTTATCTTATAACGTTTTTTATAGATTTTTTTCCCGTTCAAGAATAGTAGAAGAAATGCGCATCGAAAAAAAACGTTTATTGATTATTATTTGTGCTGATTATGTAATGGTTAGATCAACCAAATGAAAAAAAAACACACGCAGAAAGATTGATTATTTTTCATTATTTTTTTAGCAAAGAAAAAAATCCCCGCTACTGTATTATTAACTAGAATGAAAAATTGAATTCTTTTTTTCTCTCTCTTATTTCTATAGCCAAACCAAAATCGAACTGTTATTTTTACGAGCTATTATTATATATTTTTTTTTATTTTTCTTTTTTAATGTTCTAGAGTTTTATGGTAAAACTATTACTATTAGTAGTAGTAGTAGTAGTATCAGAATTAAAATTAGAATAGTCGTTCAAAGAGGTGTTATGAAAGAGATTAATTTTTTGCATAGTATTACTACGTACGATATCTTTTAAATAATAAACGAGTGACTCGATTAAAATAATAGCCTTTTAACATTTACCAATAAATTTCTATGAAAATTTCAATATACTCTATCCTATGGTGTGCTGCACTAGACTCTCAAATTGTTAAAATTTTTAGGCCCGAGAGAACACTAAAACTCTCTTTCATGTTTTATACACAATAGAAGTGTTATATTGGGTGATTAAAATAAATTAAAATCGATAAAACCATTAAATATTTAATATAAATTATTAGTCGGTCCTTTTTTAAAAATCCTGAAAGCTCAGCCCGACATTTTTAATTTCAGATCCGAGCTCTACCAGGCCCGACAATCTTTGTCAGAGGACAGTTTGGGAGTCTAGTGTGCACACGTACGATATGCATATCCGTTTGCTCTTAATTAAAAAAATGGAACAACAATTAATTAATAAATAATTTGTTTTAAAAAAAGTTTTTTTTACTCTAGAAAAAAATATGCAAATATTTTCCTATTTTTTTAGCTAATAGTTTAGAGGCTAATAGTAGCTAACAACTATAATGAGTCCTATTAATCATCGCAGCGATGAACCATATCTTTTAATCTGACACTATGGCATAAACACACACACACACACACACACACCACTCCAACTGCTCGTCAGTGTTTGCTCATTAAACTAAATTATCCTCTCTATCTCTCTATGTATGCATGCGTTAATAAAGTGTTAAATTTTTTCCTACTTATATAAGTAGTGCCTATAGTAATAGTAGTGATATAACTGTAGCAATAAAATAGTAATAAAAGTAGCAAATTCATTACTACCACTACAACTACTAAATAAAATTAGTGAGAAACCGAAAATGCGAGTTCTATATAATTTGAAACGAATAGAATCCTATTCATTCATCCTATCCTTATTGTGTGTGTGTGTGTACTAATTCGCGATGTGACAAGAATTGAATTCATTAAAAAACTATTGTAGTAATAATACATAAATGCATTCATGCATACATACAATGATAATACTATTCATAATCACAAGGAGGCTAAAAAAATAAGCTTATGTTTGCCCAAAAATATAAAAATAAAATTAATTTGTGCGTTGGTGTGTGAATGTCTGTGTGCGTTGGCATATATCATAAACAGAAGCACTTTATTTGACGTCGTCTCTCGAGGCCATTACTTTAATGCATTATATTCTGTATTAGTCAATGTGTATGTGTGTATGTGTGTGGTAGTATTATTCAGAATATTCTTGAATTGTGTGGTGCAAAAACAAAACAGCACGAAATAAAAGAGGGAATAAGAAATAGCACACACACACACACACACACATACACGAACAAATCAATACGTACAAGATTTAAATGTCTTACCAGTCTGTGTGCATGCATGTATATATTTGGGTCGCGTATTAACCAATATGTAGAGTGTATACATGGCTTATTCTTGTAAGCTTACGACCGAACACCGGGCTTATACTCGTTAACCATAATATAACTACTCGTACTAATTATCAGGATTACTGTGTTTGCCACTTTCACTCTGTATTTTTTGTTGCTGTGCTGTGTGTTCGTATGTTGCTTTAATACTTTAATTACTTGTCTTTAATAATTGATATTTTATATAATATACTGTTAATACGCTAATTAATATTCTGCCTTAAGCTTGTTATTATACTAATCAATAGATATAATTAAATGCGCAACGCATAAGTTTAAAAATTATTACAAATTTTTGCTCGATATCTTCTTCTCATGTATTCTTGAAACTAATCTACATATTCTTAATTAATTTTCTCTCTTCTCTTCTCTTTTTCTTTTTGCGTGGTGTGGCATCAATAGTTTTATCACGACATGAAGGAGTTAGGTATCGATTACGTGCTGCTTAACGCGACATTTCCGGAAAACTATCCGTTCGCTCCGCCCTTTGTCCGCGTTGTTTCGCCGCACATCGAAAAAGGTGATATGCCCCACACAAAACACACACACACTTTGGATTTAATTAAATTAATTTTTTTATTGTGGTTCCATTAACATTATTACAATTAATCTTTCAATAGAAAAATAATTACTATTATTTTAACAACAATACCAAAAATAAAAAAAAAATACAAAATACAATTATATAATTGAATTACACACATAAAGGGTAATAATTTTCACATTAAATTCCTGTTTTTTCTTATAGGATTCGTGATGGAAGGCGGGGCTATTTGTAAGTAATTAGCAATTAATTAATGTTTTTTCGTAGATGTGTTATTAGTACTGTGTAGTACAGTATTATAATGTGACATTGGAATTAGTAAAAAAGATAAAAGCACATCAGTTTTAGTAGTATTAGTTTGTTGTGTGTTAGTATGTTGTGGCAGATAGATATACCGACTAATAAATTAAAACAATGGAAAACTAGGCGTACAGTGTAATTACACAGAGAGGAGAATATAATTACCGGTAAAATAAAATTACGGTACTGGGAAAATTCTAATGGCAAAACAAACACAAAGCACATAAAAATTCTATGTAGTTTGTGTGCTCTACTGCTGTGTTTCTCAGTACAGTATGTGTTACTCGCTGTGTTTTAATATGTGTGTTTCGACTATAAATTGCATTATTAATTATGTGTGTACGATATTAAATATTTATCATGAAGTATTATTTACTTGAATACTAATTTTTTTAGAGTAGATTTTACAAAAAATTAATGATGGATTAGCCTTAATTAGCTAATGAATAGGAATAGGAATTTTATAGAGTGTTAAACAATATAATGCGAATAAATGCGATTTCCATTGTTTATTAATTTAAAATTTTTGATTTTAGTTAATTATTTTTCAACTGTTAGATTATATAATAAAAAAGCTGTCATATACAATTGCAAAGCAATCAGACCATAAAACCCCGCTTCTTTTGCACACATAACACAACACAACATTAGATAATAAATGAGATTTTCGCTCTCTTTTTCGTGTGTGATTGCTTTTACGGTCAACAACGGTTCAAATGCCAAATAAACAATAGACAAATGACATATTTGAGTATTGTTTGTCACAAAATACTCCACTGAATGCAAACGAACTCACACGAGATAAATGACCATTTTTTTGGAAAAATTTAATTAATTAATTAATTAATTAACTATATTTACGACATTAGACAGGAGAGGAGTAAATGAAAAAAACTCTTTTTCTTAATAAAATTTTTCCTAACTTTTTTAAACAAATTATTTCAACTATTTATTAATTTCAAAAGCAATGTTTAAAAAACATGTTAGAAATTATATTGACTTCGACGACAAAAATATTATATTAATAAAATATAAAAAATATACAAATTAAAATGGAAAAAAATTGCAAGCTATAAAATACTTATTATTTTCGAATTTTAAACACTCTATAAACACTATGGTTTTACCAAACTTTCTGCTAATAATCTACTTATTTTGACTTAAAGCTTTATTGATTTCGAATAAACTACGCGAGAGTTACTTCATATAACACACACACACTATTAACAAAAACCGTATCCTAATTTCAGGTCTGGAACTTTTAACACGACACGGGTGGGCGAGCGCCTACACAATGGAAGCGGTAATCGTGCAATTATCAGCTAGTTTTGTGAAAGGACAGGCGAGGATTAAGCGCAATAAAAGCAGCAACAATGCTGCCAAAGAGTTTAACAAAAAATTAGCGGAAGCGTCATTCAGGTTTGCGATTTGCTCTCAGAATTTTTATAGTTTTGTTTTTATCGACTGACAAATTTTTTGTTTTTTTTGTTTTGTTTTGTGCTTTTTTTATTCTAGAAACGTGATCAAAATTCACAACAGACACGGTTGGGTCAGTCCACCAATATTTGAGGGGTAAGTTAGAGACAGTGTACTGTGTATTATTCCCCAGAGTTATTGCTACTTTATATGTAAAATATGTTTTTTCTTTTGCTAAAACGTCGAAAAACATTTACATTTTTATTGAAGTTTTTTTATCTTTCTCTGTTTACGAATAAAAAGAATTTATTTCTCAGTATAGTTTCAAAATGTATGTTTGCGATCAAATATTTTTTCGATAGATTATAAGAGAAGCGCAGAGATGTTTTAAATATTTTGTCCATTAATTTTTGTTGCTATATTTAATCTTTATGCTAATAATGCCATTTAATGTATGTAAAAGAGATATCAATCTAACTCTGAAATTTTTTGCAAAGTTTGCATATTATTTTGTAGAATAAATGCCAAAAGTTGCTGAAAAGTTTAATTCAAACTAAACTAACTCTAAATTAATCTAATAAAACACTAATAAAGATTATTTTATTATTTTTATTATTATTATTACGTGTAAGTTTTACCCCGCTTTGAAAATACATAATATCAACACCAATTCTATCCACTACTTTATAATCGGAAAAAAAGATAAGATCGCCATCTGAACGCTCATCTATCGAAATAATTATCGACTGGCATTTAAATTATATTCTAAAATTAAAATGTTGAATAAAACATAACTAATTCTTTATTTGGTTTAGATTCGTTAGATGTTATAAATCTAATTAACGTTATGTTTAAAATTATATTATTTTTCATTTTTTTAGGTAATATACGACGCTCTACAGAATCGAGAATATAGACCAAACAACAACATAACTAACAATTATTTTCTCGAATTATTAAATAAAAAATATTAAAAAATACATCGAAAACATAAATCACGGTTTAAAATAGCACATAAAATTAAAAAACATTAAATAAATAATTATTTAATTATTCTATAAATAATTTTTAAGATTAAAATATTTTGTACCTTAAAAAACGAAATGTTTAATTTAAATATATAATTAGGTGTTATATTTGAGACTCCAATTTAAATCTTACTTAAGAATTGGTAAGTCTATTG
>JAQIVF010002781.1:0-10364 GCA_034698365.1 Steganacarus magnus | reverse complement strand
ATATATATAAGATAAAAAATTAAAATAGAGTAACAGAGGAACGAGCGAACGTAGTGAGCATTGTTTACAAAACATCAAAATTAATCAAATAACATCCATATAACTAAAATATGAATATGAAGTCAGATATTATGACCGTTACGATCTTGTTTTTGTTTAAATTCATTTCTTAGAATCGTTTGAAATAATTTATTTTATCTATAGGTACGTGGTTATACGAGTTTGATACCACGCTTACATTGTTTGATTATGCATTCTATAATAATGGAAACAGTAAAGCGAAAGTACAGATGATGCGCATGTTTAATACCAAATACAACTTCACCACAAGCAAGGAATTGGATGCGGATATTTTAGAGATGCCTTACATCGGTGGTGACATTAGTATGTATATTGTACTGCCGCGTGAATTGAATGGTTTACAAAAGACTGCATCAGCTCTAACAGAAAAGAAGTTGAATTTCGCGATAAAATCGATGGAAACTTATCGCTTTAATCTATATTTACCGAAATTCAAAATAGAAAAGTCGTATACTCTTGTGCCCCAACTTAAAAGCCTCGGTCTCGTCAATTTATTCACAGACAGCGCAGACTTATCCGGCATTAATGGTCACCGAAATCTGTTTGTGTCAGATGTTGTTCACAAAGTATTTCTCGAGGTTAATGAGGAGGGAAGCGAAGCCGTGGCTGCGACTGCAATAGTATTGACTAAAGGAGCTTCAAAGCTGCCGAGAGATTTTAATGTGAATCATCCGTTTATTTTTGTGATTCGCGATAACAGAAGTAACCAGAATTTGTTTATCGGTCAAATCACTCAACTATAGAAATATATCGAGCGAACAAAAATAAATTCTAAATTTATCAGGAAATATAATAAAGATTGCCATATAAATTCTATTTTAATCGGTTTTCTGTTTATTTACTACCCAATCATCGCAACTCCATAAATACAGACGTACAGACAGAGTTTATTATGATTGATTATTATGTGTTTATCATTTGGTTTAACTATAAATACCAATTTGGTGCCAATCATTGTTTGAGATGCACTTTTTATTCAAAATAATGAATGCGCAATAATTGCGCGCACAATTTTGCGGTTTAAACATTTCCAAACGCATACACAACCACACACACACACACACAGAACTTGTGAATTATTTAGGATTTAATTTATTATGTTTAATTCCTGTCTACGATAATTGAGTTGAAACCTCCTGTAAACATTTTATTTAATAAAAATTAGTAAGTATTTTAGATTATACTATATTGCATATTGATTATTATAAATTAAAATTTAGTTCGAATATAAAGTAGTCTGCGGTTTTTTCATTTGTAAAACCAAGCCGTAAACTTTGAGAGAGTGAGTATGTGAGAGTGTATGAAAGATAGTATGAGACAGGGTATGAGAGAGAAGAAGGGAGACAGCGAATAACTTTTTAATAAGCAATTTGCTGCATCAGCTTCTTGTTATATTTATTTTATTCTGGCTTAAAATGAAAAAAGGTATTAAAAAACTTTTCTTTTAATAACTTTATTAAAACCAGCAATTATTTTATTTTTGTTTCATAAATATATTTTTCTATTCGAATTAATAAACTTTTATTTAGAGGAGAGAATTTAGGCTGAGTCTATGAGTTGCCGGCAATCTTTATTCTCAACACTTTTTTTATGTCGTAGGCTTAGGTTTAGGATGCTTAGAAACTGTAAACCTTTTGCATAAACTTAGGCAGCTTTTTAGGCTTTTTATAAAAGTAATTTAATTAACTTTTAAATTATCTATTAAAAATAAATAAAACACGAAACAGAATTAATTAATCGAAAATATTTTTTTATTGAAAAAGTTGTGAAGCGGTGGCTAACATTATTAATACATGCAACGATGCAAACAGTTTATAATTGTTTTCTTAATAATTTTGAATTTAAATTTTAAAAACCAAATATAAGTTAATTTTTTTCTGTTCTTTTAAAATATTTAAAATCACTTAAACAAAAAAATGAAACGCAATTAATATGAAGTGTTAGCAAGACTGGACACAATTGGAGCAATCACTCCAATCGACCTCATATGTGAAGTAAATTGTTTGCGGAGTGCATGTGAGCGGTGGCGAGAACAGCACAGTTGCGTTGCCAACGCATTCAATCCAGTTTCCAACCCCTTTTGTACCGATAGTAAGACTTTCATCAGCGATAACCCGAGAAAGTCCACCATTAGATTCGCATCCATTACAAGTCTGTCTTTCATCGATATAATTGTAAAGCAATATAACATTCTCGCCACTAAACCTTCCACTGGACACAACACCGGTGCCATAAAACCAACTTCTGACTAAAGTAATCAGTAATAAGAACAAGTAATTAAATTTTTATATAAATTATTTTTTATTAAGACTTTTTATGACAGTTTTTTATTTTTATATTTTGAAGCTTTCGGTGATCACTATCACCATCGTCAGTATGGATATATTTATATAAAATTGTTCGATAATTCAATAATAATTCATATTCGACTCACAAGTGGAAAAACACGAACCAATCACTAATTGCGTGACAACGTGAACAGTGAACGCAGAGTACGTGCCATCGTTCCACTTGAGTACAGTGGGAAAGTCGAATGCGTCACCGGTCGCGAAACAGGTTTGATTCGGCACTGGAGCTGTTGTTGGGGGGTTATAACCGCACAATGGTCTGCACTCGTCTGCCGCAACAATATTTCCTAAAACTGAGTTAATGTTTTTTTTTTAAATTAATTCATTTATCTTATTAATTAATAACTCCATACCTGCTATTAGACCGATAATGCACAGTGAAATACTTGACATCGGAATACTGAGCAATCTATTGATAGTGCGAAAAGTTTATAATATAATAGGAGAAAATTAATAAGAAATAATTATTTTATTATAACAAAATCTTACGCGAGTAATGCCATCGTTTCTACTAAAAGTGTATTTTAATAATTTATATGTTTAATGATAAAAATAATAGAATCGAACACTTTATATATATATATATAGGGTATCGAAAAAAAACAAAATTAAAATAAGTTTATTTGTTCAAATTATGCTAATTTCTTTGAACGATTATTTAAATACCCACAAAAAAAATTTAATTTAATTCCATTTCTGTTTTTCTCAATTATTTCAGAAACTTTTAATTGACACCAGTGTTATATTTATTATAAAAAATAAAATAAGAAGAAAAGTTTATTAAAACCAGCAGTTTTATTTTTGTTTCACAAATTAAATTTTTTATCAAATGAACAATCATTCATTTATTGATAAGAATTTATGATAAGATTGAGAATTTCTGGCAATCTCGTCTCTTTGCTGAATAATTGGAAGTCGTACGCTTAAGTTCAGTATGTTTAAAAATACTATAGGCTTAGTCCTGACCCAAAACATATTAAGCCATTTTACGCGCATATTAAAACAATTAAGAGCAGTAATGACAGTTATGACAAGTAATTACGTAACATATATACGAATAGCATTGTAGTATTACTGGAATACAATATAACAAGCGAATCAACACCTAAAATTTTATCTTACAGACACAAAATACAACAAAACATCAACATTTGTGCACAAAATCCCATACACACATACGCACGACATTTCTAATACTACCCGCTAACCCTCAATATGTTTGGGTACACTTTATATGGCGCATCGAAAATCAATTTTAAAAATATTTTTGGATAATTTTTCGCTAATTTCTATACATTTATTTAAATAGCCTTAAAAATTAAAAACAAATTTATGTATTATTGTAATAATTATATTTAATTAATTTTATTCTATAATAAGAAAAGTTTCTGTTATATTAAATCCAGCAGTTATTTTATTTTTATTTCACAAATTAATTATTAAATCAATAAACTTTCATTTAGAAAATAGAAATATGCTTAGCCTGAGACTTACATATAGGTTATCAAAAAATAAATAAAATTAAAATATGTATATTTGTATAATTTATGCTAATTTCAATGAACTATTATTTAATTACCCAAAAAAACTTTAATTTAATTCCATTTATGTTTGCCTCAAATAATTCTAAAGCTTTTAATTGACACCAGTATCATTTTTAGAAAAGTTTAATAGAAAAGAAAAATGTTTTAATAAGCTTCTTAAAATTTATAATAAAACCCGCAATTATTTTATCTTGTTTCATAAATTTATTTTTTTTATTAAATCAATAAACTTTCATTTAAGTTAGTGGTGAAAAATTAGGCTGAGCTTGAGAATTACTGGCAGTCTCGTCTCTAGGACTGAATAATTGGATGTCGTTTGCTTATGTCATGCTGTTTAAAAATACTGAACCAAAACATTTGGCAGCCTTTTAAGGCTTTGAATAAAAATTAATTTTTGGTATTTTTATTCTTAAATTAAAACTTCAAATACAATTAAACTTATCAATTATAAATTTTTAAATATCTAACATCCAAAATACTTAAATTAAATTAAACTAAAATATATCTTTCATTGTATGAAACAATAAATATTAATAAATTCAATGAATTTTCTAACTGTATGTTATATTTAAGTGCCAATTGTTGATTTAAAAATATTGTTGTTTCAATTATTTTTTATCGAAATATTAATCGAATTAATAATCGAATTATAATTTCAATCAATTGTAATTTAATTTAATTTAAATTAAATTATTAAAATAACTTTTAATTTAAATTGAAAAAGTGCATTTGAAACAAATCTACTTAAAATACACCTATCTGTTAATTTTAAGCATTTATTTTAACATTTGAAATCCGATCGCCAATAAGCCTAATTCTAGGAATCCCGTTATTATTAAAAATGGACCCTATTATTTTGAAACAGCCTCTTATAAACTGTTTTTCGTTTGACATTTGTCATAACAATAAGCTTTCCTCAATCATATATATGAGGTGAGCTAAAAAATTTTTTTAATTAATATTATAAAAATTTTAACAGAATAAATTTATTTTTGTATAATATGCTGGTAATATAATAATTGCATAATAGTTTAACGGGTTGAAGAAACTACATTTAGAATTTATACCAGTTTTTGTTAATTTATATGCATTTTTATTTTATTTTATTCTATTATTTCACTGATGATGATGTGATTTCAACCTCAGTGTAATAATGATTTTTAATTGCTTTTCTATATTGCACTGTTTTCGAGTATATACTGAATTATAGTTTATTATGAATTATTTTAAATAAAATAGTTTCGAAAATTTACGGACAAATAAGACCAAAACATTCATAATAGAGCTAACTTATTAAAATAGTTAATTTTTTAATTTTTATTTAATTTTTAATTTTTTTTCAAACTCTGTTACTCTAAATTAGTTACTCCAGCGCATTGTAACGCACACTAGTTTTGTGGTGTAACGTCTAATGCAGAAAATTAGCTTTTTTATAATATTATAAGATATAGATTGTAAGTGTGATTTCCTTAACTTAAGGGAAATACTGACAAACAGAGAGACGGAATTAAATTAATAGATTCCAAAATTAAAAAGTTTTTTCTAAGAGTTTTATTTGTTTAATTTTTTGCAGTAATTTTTTGCAGTTTTTTTTTTGCAGTTATTTTTTGCACATTTTTTTTAACCTGAAACTCTATAAAAGTTAGATGCCGAATCCATACAGACTCCTAAAATATTCAACTGAGACTAGTTTCAATAATAAAATTTTCATTATTTAACTCTTGAAAATTTTAGATTTTTTTCTATTGTTTCGACTTATGAATTAGTTTTCAAGTGTTTCATTTCATGGCATAAAGATTTAAGTGTAAATTTTTGAAACCAAATAATCTGGAACCAGAAGCAAAAGCTGTATTATATTTTTCAGTTTTTAGCTGAATGATATTGAATGTATGCATAGAATAAAATTGAATTTTTGCTTAAATTTACAAAATATTTATAATGAAATAAATTTGATATTAAAAGGAGACATTATATATGTACAAATACTAATATTAATAACACATTTTCAAAAATGAACCCAAATATAAGAGATTTTTATTTATTTGAAATTAAAATTAAAACCAGAAAATACGAACACCTGCTTATTATTGATAATAGCTTTAATTCGAAAATTATTAATTCTTTGCAATTCTAATCGTTTAAAATCAAGTGTTAACAAGACTCGACACAATCGGAACAATTGCTTAATATCAACACGAATGTGCTGTAAATTTGTTGTGGAGTTGAGTTAAGGGCTGGCGAGAACAGCACAGTTGTGCTGCCCATGCATTCAATCCAGTTTCCAACTCCTTTGTGCCGATAGATAGCATTGCTCCACCAGTAACACGAGAAAGTCCAGCACTAGATTGGCATCCGTTACAGATCTGTCTTTCGTCGTTAAATTCGTAAGACACTATAACTTTCTCGCCACTAAACCTTCCACTGGCCACAACACCGGTGCCATAAAACGAACTTTTGACTGAAAATAATAATAATAATGATAATAAGTAAGCAAATTGTCCGAATAAATAATGTCTGAGATTTTGAATAAATATTCTACTAACAAGCGGAACAACACGACCCCAAAACTATTTGTGTGTTAACCTGTAAATTGTACGCAGAGTACGTGCCATCGTCCCAATTGAGTACTACGGGAAACTCAAAATTATCACCGCTTGCGAAACAGGTTTGATTGGGCGCGGAATACGTTACTGGGCCGACATTACCGAACGATCGCTTGCACTCGTCTGCCCCAACAATTGTTCCTAAAATTGAGTTTTAATCAGTTTGTTGTAAATTAATCTTAATTAATGACACGTGCCATACCTGACATTAAAGCAACAATGATGCACAATGCACTTGACATCGGAAAATTGCGATATCTATTGATTGTGTGAATAAGCGTAGTTGTTATTATAATAAAAAGAAATAATAATAATAATAATTAGTTTAACAAATCTTACGTGACTAATGCCATGATAACTACTATTTAATGTTAGTAATAAAAATTAGATTAGAATCGGACAAAATATTTTTTGTATAATCTATCTATTCATTATTTCTTTATAATTTTATTTAATTACCCTCAAAAAACTATAATTTAGTATATCTAGTTGCATAAATTATTTCAAAAGCTCGATTATTTTAATATACCAGTATTATTTTTTTTTATTCTGGCGTAATAAAATAAAAAAGTTTATTGACAAACCTTGTCATTATCGCCATCAGTTTTCTTATTTTTTTCAAATAAATAAGTTTTCATTTAGTGATAACAAATAAAGCTGTATTCTTGGCGGACACACTTTGGTATATCGTTGGCTTAGGCTTAGGCTGCTTAAAAAACTGTTGTCTTAGTCCTGACCCGAAACATTAGGCCACTTCTTAGTCTTTGTTTAATTTCTCGCTAAATTCAATGTATGTAAAAAAACAGAATTAAATTGCATTTGTTATATTCTAGTATAATAATTTATAATGTAAAATCGTTTAACGAGATTTAAGAAACTATATTTAGTATTTGCCCGATTAGTTAATTTTATGCAATAATAAAATGATAAAAATAACAATTATTGCACTGTGAATTCTATTTTTGTGCATTAATAGTGTAAATAGGTTTTTCACAGCACTGTTTATGTAACCTCCCGTATATTAATTAAGTTAAACACTTTTCTATATATAGTGATTTATAGATTAAATAAAACAGTTTCAACTATTAACTAAAATATTCCTTTAATTGCGTTTTTTTAATTACGCTAAAATCTCAATGATCACGATTCCAAAAATTTATAAATTAATTATCAGCTCATTTCAATTAGTGTTGTATAGCTTTCATGATTTTAATTTGTATTGTATTTCAATTGTGTTTCACAAAAAGTTTTTAATTTTGATTGTATTTAGATTGTGTTTTGTTAAAGTTTTTAGTTTCGATTGTATTTCAATTGTATTTCAATTGTATTTTTAAAAAGTTTTTTATTTCAATAGTATTTTAATTTCGATTTTGAAATTATTTTTGATTTCAATTGTATATTACTTTCTACAATCGAAATTAAAAACAATTTGTATTTCGATTTCAATTGTATTTTCATTTCGATTTTTCATAGAAATTTTTTCTCAAAAGCGAAATCGAAATACATATTATTTCACTTTTCGAGATTTTACATTTCACTAGTATTTCACTTGTATTTTATGAAAATTTATAGTTTTAATTGTATTTCAATTGTATTTTCACTATAATTTTTATTTGTATAGTATTTCAAATGTGTTTTTAGTTTTAGGTTTTATTTTGATTGTAATTTGTATTTCAATTTCGCTTTTCAAAAGCTATACAACACTAATTTCAATACTGTAACGTAAAAATTGTCCAAAAGTGAACGTCGGATCAATTTATTAAAATGTTAATAATGGTTAAACAACGTAAGCCTTAAAAATCAGCATTTATTAAAACTAATTTCTGTTATAACTTAGCAGATGTGTTATATATTTTATTTATATTAAATTTGATATCCCAATGCTTTCTTTTTAATATTTTCCTGCCATACACTGTCCACGTCTGCAATATTTATTGTGCGCACACTTTGTACCCTCTAGTGCCGGATGACCTCTTACTACCAATACTTTGCTCCAACAATACATGGTATTACAAATATCCTGTATGTATGAATTCATAGAAAAAATATTTAACTTAAATCATAGTCGAATACAAAAAAGCATAAGTTAAGAGAAAGCCTAACTTGTGTGTTGCGATCGACAAATCCGAAAAACCCTTTTCCGAAAGACATTTGGCACTGTTTGTGAATATCAGTGGTCAAACCAGGTCTCAACGCTTTTATATTGTCGATTGCGAAGTAGGGATCATATGGCGGTGGATATTGTTGGAAACAGAGTGGTCTTCCTTTGTTACTGACCAACAAATGAGTTTAAAGTAAATTTATTTTGTTGCAAAAATAATAGAAATATTTAGCGTTTGAAAATGATATACTCTTTTTTAAGCGTAAGAAAAAACTTTCTCATTTGCCGAACACTGCACTCAGACCACTGTGTTTTGCCACCACTAACTGTCGGTGACATTATATACGTATCGTCGTCGCAGTCAGTGTCCGCTCGTCTACGGTCGCCGTCGTGAAACATGCCTAACCTGTAACAAAACAATTCATAGATTTATATTTTTTTGAATATTTTTTCATCACGCGATTTCATACATGTGTCCAATTTCGTGCGCTAACGTTAGCGCACTCCTCAAACTCCTGCCCTCCAGTACCAAACAGTTCATTTTCGGTTTGCACACAGAGTACACATTCGCCATACCGACAATCGTTGACGATATCTCGCCTTTTGGTGTGTACCACAGATTTACGCTGAATTAAACAACAATGAACGAAAACAATTAAAGTGTTATGCGTGTGAACATCACTCGTTTACTAGAATAATCTCCATCACATACCCAGTGAATAGCAATGAAATATCGGCGACACTTCTTTTCACGTATTGATTATCGCAAAAGTTAAGCAAAATCTCGTTAGTGCTGTATTTATCAATATCTTCGGTGTCAATCACTTCAAAGTGTTTGATCGTCAAATTAAGCGTCACATGCTTCTCGATATTCCTCTGATGGAGAACTGTTTGCACGTACGCCACACTGAACACCACAAACTGTCGCACAACATCGTAATCGTCGGAGTGATAGGTCAACATGCGTTGGTCGACATAAACCGCTAACTCCAACATTCCTTCGCCGAAATTAGCGCTAAGATCGTCGCGCTGTTCGCGTGACTCAACAGTTTTGATATACCACTCGGGAGTTGGTTCTGACAAAAAATATAGAATTTAAATTAACTTTTTTTGAAATGTTTTCCCAGAAAAAAGAAACAAGATTTTTCAAAATAGTATCACACCTCTCAAAGCATTTCCACAAACGCCCATATTGTCGTGTCTCACTAAATACATTTGACGCGTACTTAACTCTCTCTTTGCTCTTCTGTTTGTATGCTCACTGAGTGATGCGTTTCCATAGTAATTAAGCGCATACGTCTCTCCATCAACGGTTAAAACTCCATACTTTGTTTAAATAGAAGTTTAATCAAATTTATTTAATTTTATATTTTTTTATGATCATAATAATTACCGCAATGTTTTTTGTGCAATTAATCAAAGAAATAATTGCTTGCACTTTATTTGGTGAATCAATTTGACCATAAAGTAATAATAAGCAACCAGTTTTGAATTGATTTTGAAATAAGCGTTCGTTCACTGCTAAATGATACGGTTTTAAGCTAATGTTGAACGCTTTACCGATTAATGTTTTGTCATCAATAATTAACTGGTAGTTTATTAAGTTATTAGTTGTTGTTGTTGTTGTTGTACGCACATATATATTGATTAATTGCCAGAGTTTAGTGCTGCATAAAACATTTGTGGT
>JAQIVF010002780.1:0-10365 GCA_034698365.1 Steganacarus magnus | reverse complement strand
TATCAAATTCGTGCGCAATTAATTAAAGATATAGAAACTCTATGTCATATATGAAAAAACCTCATAATTCTCAATATACAGTTGAATTGCTAACAATAGAGTTGCTAGAAATTAAAAATGACATAATACTTGCTAAGAAATAAATACAAAATTTTTTTAAAGAATAGATTATTTTAATAAAATGAGTGTTACGGACAGTAAGTGATGTAAAAAACTTGAGATTATAAATAGTGCACTGCAAATGAGTGCTTCTTATGAACTTATAGTTATTTTCATACACTCTTAATAAAAGACACTCTTTTATTCTAACATACCTTAAATTGAACTCTAATGGCTACAATAGAATTATTAAACATATTAAACCTGTAGTACAAAAATATGTTAGAGCATATCTTTTTAACACCACGCACTAATAAAGTCATTAGAAATAAAAAATCATAACATAAAGGATTAAATCGATAACATAAATCGATGATTGTTTTGAGAGTATTTTGTATTAGAATTACTATTGCGAGCGCGAATACCAGTGTGTGTATTATTGGTCATTAGTTACTTTTTCTTACAGAAAACTTTCTAAAACTTTTTTATTGGATTTTTGCCCTAAAAATGACAGAGTTTTCGGGACCAAAAAATAAATCTTTAATGAATCTTTGAATAAATAATAACTTTATGTTAACTTTAAAATAGTTGGAATAAATTAAATCCTTATTTATTTCATAAATTATTGTGTAATTTTTTAAAAAATTAATTAAATTAAAATATAAATAATAAAGAACTGTTGAAATAATTAGATTGTTTTATTTTTACAGTCGTATTTCTTTCATATAATGAAAGTTAAGATAAATTGTCGCTAACTTTTTTCTTTCATTTCAAGGTTTAATTCATTTCGTTATTAACAGAGAGGAAAAAAACTTTCATACAGAAAAATTCACAAAACAAACCAAAATTCTTCTGCGATAATAATTGATTGCGTTCCGCAATGCGATGTATTGTACAGTTTTGCTATTCATTTATAACACAATTTGAAAGCAGGATATTAACTAAAGGATATTTATAAGCTTTGTAATCATTTGTTTTATGCCACGGCATTGTGTACGAGTGGCAGTGAAAAATGTTTGCGCCGTTTATTACCAGAACAACAGTATATAACAACCGAGGCTTTTTTTTTATTTGGCTATGCCTTTCTAATTATGAGTTGTAAACAATCAATTAATTTTATGATTAGAATTTAGCGTTGAAAAGTTCAACAGTTTTGGTGATGTTTTCTGAGTTTTTAATTATAGAAGTTTCATTTGAGTCCATAATTACGGTAGTAACTAATTTAACAGAATAGTTTTGCGTTTCCGGTTAAAAATTATTATACAGTAGAGACTAATACTTTAAACAACATATGGTCTCTGTTTTTTATCTAAATCTTAGTCAAATAAACATTTCTAACTTAAATTAAAAAAAATTTTTGGATCAATATCCAAAAATATTCAAAATCTTTTTTGATGAAATTATGAAATATAATTCTGGATTCTATATATGCGTAAGTATGCATAAAAAATGACACTCGTCTAAAAGATAATACAATAATTGTAATTCTCATTTATATCTCCAGTCACAGATATCTCAAAAAAAATTTGCTTAAATTTCAGACAATAATCTATGTTAAATAATAATGTATGAATAACTACAGTAATTATTACATATTGAATTTTTTGTAATTTTTTCATCTAATTCTGGACTCGTATTTGTTAGATAACCAATTTTTACAATTAATTGGAAATTGTGATTTCATTCTGTACAGACCGATACTTGTAATGATCGAATTGATTATAAATATTTTAAACTTTCTATTAATAGAAATATGAATTTTTTAACTCCAACTAACAAGTAAACACTCGAAGGAACTTTATTAATAAAATTTTATTAAAAATCTCTTTAACTTTGAGTGACATGTTTTTCATAATTCAAGATAAAAAAATCGTTGCGAGTTAATAAAGATTTTTTAATTTCACTTTAAGGCACAAAAAATAAAAATAATAACTGGGATGAAACTAAATGCGCATAAATTCCCCATTACTCGGCTATTATATAACACTACAATACACACACCAATGTATGCTTCGGTGTGAATCACTAAGCATGACATAAATATTCAGCTCATATTCTTGTTTTGCTTGTTGTTTATTGAATTTCATTGAGGCTATTCTCGAAAATAACTGTGGTGTGTAAATGCACTGTTAAGAAAAGGCTTCAATGTGTAACAGTATGTGTGTGTGTGTGTGTGTGGTATATCACGTTTGACCAAATGTAGAAATAAGCTAAAAGTATTTTTCTCTTTTTTGTGTTATTGATACTTTCTTCTTTTTTTCATTCGATAAGTTATTAGATATGTATCCGAAATGAAATATTGCGGTCATTTATCATTCCGAACCCGAGTGTCAATTGTTTACATATTTATCTTTAGAGACTCGAAGTTTTATTAAAATAATGCTGTGTGCGGTGACAATAAACAAGTTATAACTATGCACTGCATGTTAGAGATAATACTATTTTTCCTCCTCGAAAGAGAAAAGATTTTTATTTTCTTTTGTGTTTGTATTTTTCTGCTCCGATATTTTATATTAAAAAAACCAAAAGCCGAAAAATTTTTATTATATATTGAAAAATTTAATATTTTAAAAAATGACATCACGTCACACACTTATTTTTCCACCTTTTATTTATAGGATATAAAATACTTTGTTTTTTCACTGCGCTCTCTGTTCTCCGATCAAATTGAAAAACATAGATCACATATTTCCTATGGGGAAAGAGTTTCGCCATTAAGCCTCTAAAAACTCGAAACCAATATCCGAATACAAACCCCAAAACCGTGTTTGGATACTGATTCGAGCGCGCATTTATCAGTCTCTAATGAGTGTCTGATACACGGTTAATGACTCGTGTCGCTCTGCGAAACGCGTCAGCCTTTTATCCTTTACTATGCAACCGATTATGTCATTTATTGAGTCCTCTCTGGTAACGCAACGTTCTTCCAATCCAACGTATTTGCTATGTATGGCAACCTAAAGTGACTAAAAGTGTATGCCAATGGTTGCGAAGATATCTTGATTCCTCTGCCGCTCACAAGAATAAGCAAAAAAGAATAATCATACTTGTAAATAACTGGTTCGTAAGCAATCTGTTAATTTGAATGAATGTCATGTTCACAGTAGTATCCAAAACCAATACCAGGCGCAGTGCACATCTTATATTGATTTAGTTAGCATCGCAAACACTTATCTAATGGACCATTAGAACCATTAGTTTTAACTTCAATTTCTTCCTATTCTCATTCAATCCCCAAGTCAACACTTCGTATTTTTATGAAGACAAATATTAATTTTAGTGTACGCCTTCGTAAAGTAATACCTAAAAGATTGCATTTTCAAGTGTGTTTCAAGTTTTGTTTTGATGCTGCCGTTATTTTTAAAAAAAAATTTTTATTTAGAATATTATTCTTTAAGACCTTTCTTTTGGTTGATATGATGATTGGGTTTTAAAATTCTAGCGTCTAAACCAAATGCGTTTCTATAAATACTTTCAATTTAATTTAAACCCTAATGTGAATTTATGGCTTTAGTTTCGAATTAAATGGTATTTTTCGAGTAATAAACTCAGTTTGGGTATTAACTAGATTAATCAAGTTTCACAGTGGAACCTAAAAAGTCATTTGCCTTTCTTCTCGCTAATCCCTAAGCAATTTTTTAATTCGCCATTTTGTTTCGCATACATTTTTGCATAAAATTGACTTACTTCTCGAATTTAAGTTATTTTCAATCGGAGATATTCATAAGAGAACATATACCACGTTAGACAACATAGAAACGTTCAGAGTAACGCAATAAGTGATCTAATTTCAAAATGTGTGAACTATTAAATAGAATTGTTAGAAATGATTATTAATACCGATGTTTTAAGTGAAAAATAAAATTCTTGTATTTTTGGTTTATCTAAATGTACTCTAAATATCGATTTTGATAGAATTGATTGCAAAAAAAACAAAACTGGTTTCGGTTCAGGATAAAAACGGATTTGTGTTTTCATTTTAATCCAAATAAAATTTTGATTATTATTCATTTACTTACCTTAAATTTACAGCTGATTTTAATAAATATTCCTAAATAAATTTAAATTGATTAATTGTTTGATTGAAAATCGGCAAATTCAAGAATTTTAATTAAAAACAAAACAGAAACTTAAAGAGAAATATCATTAATATAATAATTTATTTTATTATATTAACATGTTATTAATAACAATCGTTAACAGTTGTGTTATAATTCATAACATTTTTTTATTTAAAAATTAAATATCTTAGCGAACTGGTGACTGATTTACATCTTTACACATGGATTTATGATTTTTTTTAATGTAATAATGATTTTTTATTAAACAAATAAACAAATTTCTCTCTAATAATTTTTATTACGCGAGAAATATTGCGATGATAATTGTGTGGTGGTTTTTTTTAAAAATTAATAATCATAAATATTTTATATTTTGTGGTTGATATATAATTATAGTACAATTTTTTTTATAGAGTTACAGATTATTTTACACTTGTTTTTTTGTTAGAACAGATATACGGACAATACTCTATATATATATACTGTTTATATATATAGTTAGATAAAGAAACAATTTTTAAAACTGTGTGACAAAAAAGCGCGATCGAAACCTTTTTTCTTCTGTCATCAATAGTTTGGAAAAACCTTTTCATATTATATTGATGAAAGAAGCAAAAAAGATATATAATTCGCTTTTATATACGATTTCTTCCTATTAGATGACAGAAAAGAAACAATTTTGGTCTAAAAGCACCATTAATTCAGTTTTAGAATTTATATTTTCTTAATTTTTTTATTTAGAATATATACTGTAGTTTAGAATAGTAATAATACTCCTAAATTGGTTAATAATAATAATAATAAATTGGTAAACATTTTTTTCAATAATTAATTCGGCAGTATTTTGTTGCCTAATAATAATAATACAGTTTTGTTTCAAAAGTTAATTATTCTTATTTGTGAATAATTTTGTGATTTAATTTTTTTGCGCATTAACAGCGCATTGTGACAATTAGATACACAGAATAGAAAATGAAGTTTTTTTGGTGAAAGACTATGGAAACAACTGTGGAAAAAACTGAAATAATAAAAGAATATTAAAACATGAAATATCAATGAATTTTGTTTGTGCGAAGAAAGCGACGAAATTCTACAAATTTTTATTGCTAAACAGTGATTTTGTTTGAATTGGATTGAATTTTTTTTCCTTTCGTTATTTGAAAAATTAAGTTTCGTATTAATAATTTAATGGTTTTTAACAGAAAATAATTCGGGATATTTATGCTAAAAGCTATGATTAAAACATAAAATTATTAATAGTTATTTATATAAAAGATCAAATAAGTAATGCATTAGGGCTCACGTCTGGGTTGGGGTTTTCCTATTTAATTAATGAGAAATAAATATATAAATAAGCATAACACGGTAAAAAAAGCGATTATATTGTCAAATTTATTAAGTTTTTGTTAAAAAAATAGGGCTATAATATTGTTTTATCAATAATTATAGTTTTTGATCGATTTCTAATTGTGGTTAATTGTCTGTTTTTCAAATACAGTAATTAAGCAGAGTTTGAACTTAACGATTTGTGAGCGTCCATGACATTGTTTTTTTTTCTTTGTTGATCGCTTTGATAAAAAAAATAGTGCTCGTACTGATTAAATTAAATTTGATAAAAACGAAGAGCACAACAACAAATAAATCAAGCTGTTAAAAACGATAAAATAGCAGATAAAATCAATGCACCAGAAAAAAAATAATAAATTAAATCAAACTCAGTTCACTGTCGCACTGTGTCACTAAAGATATCGAAGAGATCTATTTTATAATATAATTTAATAACAACTATTTTCAGTCGAGCCAAAGCTAGAACTATGACCAATAAAAAATGTGCAATAAAACAAAGGCAGAAAAAATGGGTTTATATTTTTGTTTCTATTTTATGGCTTAATATAATTCCAATAAGAATTGCCGTTTTTTTACTGCATATTTCGCAATTTAACATTCGTTTTTTTTTGTTATAGAATAGTTTATTTCAGTTATTTGACAGGGCTTTAGCTTAAGCATTGTTTTATTATACAACTCGATGGAAAATTATTGATTTTAAAATTCTAGTCGAAGAGAGAGAAAAAAAAAACGTTTAAAATTAATTTTCTGCATTAATTTTATTTTATTGATATGTTAAATCATTTTTTTTACTGTGCAATGCGTAAAATAATGCTTTTTATAGGAATTGTGATTCGAATAACGAGTGTTGTTTTAGTCTTTCACCAGAAAAAAAAAACAATTTTATTTTTAAATAAAATAATTATTCATTTTAAATTTGCTACAAATATTATAATGTTATTTTGAATTAAAATCACAGACGAGTCGAAGTTAACAAATCGTATTTATATTAGAGTGTCCCAAATCAAAGTGTGTGTTGTGTCGCAACGCACGCATTAAAGTTTAAATCCTTTTAAAATAAATAATCCCAAAGTTGCAAATAAAAAAAGTTTAACTAAAACGAGCAAAAAAAATTGTGTGGAAATAAAAAAAACAAATTACAGACAATTTTATATTTAAAAATAAATATATTTTTGATTATTAGGCAAAAAAATATAAATGCTTTTTAAGCCCAAATATTTGATACACTGTTTTTTTTGTAGCACTTTTGGAGTTGTTTTGAAACACACTAATTATAATTACTTAATTATAAGCATTTAACTATTTTTCTCTGCGGAAAAAAATATGTACACAGCATAGTATAGTAACATTAGTGTAAGAGATTATAGAATTTGTCTCATCTTTAAAAAAAATTTTCTTTAATAGACGCTCGAATTATATATACGTATATACACAACAACTGCATCGTTTGCACCATTGAAAAGTATTAATAATTATTTTTTTCCAAATATAAAAGGCACTTTTAAAAAAATAATGCGTTGGTTGTTTTTTGGTTTTGTTTTGAAAGATATAATGTATGAAAAAATCGATGAAAAACCGCTTATATTATAAAGCAATTACAGAAAAATTATTATGAAGGCGTATTGAAAAAACCTGTGTGTGATATTTGTGTGTGATTTTTTTTTATTAAAGTTCATTTGAATTTAATTAATTATTATATATATGTATGTAATTATGTATTTATATATAAGGAAGACTCCAATCGTGTTCTGTAACCAAATATAAAATGATTCTTTTGAAATTGATTTTTCTCTCTGCCGTCCAGATTTCATAATCAAAAAACACGTATTTAATTATTTTTGCACTATTATTCATTGTTAGTTGACTAAGTAAATGTATTAATCATTTAAAGAGAATTTTTCTGAACGCTCGCCTAAAATCACGATTAAATATTGTATCTGAAATTGCAATTAGAGAGAGAATAATAGTGAGATTTAACGCTACACAAAAATATGGCAACTTTTTTAGTTATAATAATTAAGTGGTAATTCATTACTTACATATAATTGGGTTCGCAGCTGTAAAAGAGAGTAAAACAAAAAAATTTTAAACAAATTAAAAACTGCATTTCTAATCAATTAAAGCCAATTCAAGTCCACACATAACTAATTACACTGCAAACTATATTCACAGCAAACACACTTCGACTCGACCTCAACAACAATTTAATGATATGTTTTTGTTGCCGCACTTCATTCGTTTTAGCATTAAGATTAGGTTTCGGGTTCTTATTTGAAGAAAACAACAACAAAAATCAGAACAATCGAACAGAATTTTAAGTGTAATTAACGATGATTGAGATGCGCTGAAATTGAATTGAAGCTGAGCTCAATTTTTTGTTGATTCTCTCTCTCTCTCTCTCAACCCTAATTGATTCTGCAGCTAAAAGTTTAAGTCTCAGTTTTATGCATTTATTATGGCAGTGCTTTAGATTAAGATTAAAGGTTATCGAAACAATAAATTCGTAAGACTTCTCAAACTACTTCTATTTCAATAATGCAGGTACTTATCGAATGGTGTGTCATGTAAAACCCCTAAATTTGCGAGACGTGAGCTGGAATTCACGTGAAGTTTTTCAACTAGTTATATAACAATAGCAAAGCAAAGGATAGTATGTGTTATTTGGTTTCTAAGTTATTTTAGTGCGATAAATTATTGGTTGTGTATGAGAGTTATCGAGATTTCAAACTCTAGTAAAGAGCGATCACTATCTGAATGTGTTGCGATATTTTGCGAGAGAGGCAGAGACATAGATAGAGATAGAAAACCCTATTTGAACATAGAAATCAATTATGCGTTCACTGGTGATTAATAAGATAATACGCTTTCTTTTGGTGCCATCTTGAACGCGGAAAGAGAAAGGAATTGAAAGATAAACTTTATTGAGCTGTTTATATGATGCAAACCATAGAGAGAGAAATCATGGCATCGCATTCGTATAAAGACTTAAACTAATCTTTAACGTCTATTATTGCTGTAAACAGTTAGTGTTGACATTCTAGGAAAAGGTTTTTAATTACTTGCATGGACGGGCATTAAATTGCTTGTAGTTTGTGACGCTAAACATAATATTTAAGACTATATATTTGCATCAAAAACAACTTAAGCGCAGATATTTGCCATGTCTGTAATCAACTGATTTTTTGCCAGCTATAAGAAAGACATTTACTATGAACTGATCTTTTTCCCAACTTAACAAATATGCATAAACCATTATATTAGAAAGAGAATAATTTTGATATCATTTAGTCTATTAAAAATAAACTAGAAGTTAATTTATATACGAATAATTAGTATGCGTTAGACGTAAGAAGAGTGTTGATGAATTTTCTAGACTGAAAAATTTGATTGCAGCAGAAAACAGTATTTCGCGTTTTGAAATATGTGCTGCTATCAAAAAGGTTGAACTAATCATAAAACTAGAAGAGAGATTCACTACTGAAGTGAGATTTGAATTTTGTTTACAAATTTTCGGGATTTTATGTATAGAGAGTCGTAAATCATTTAACAAAACAAAATAAATTGAAAGATAGAATGCTATAAACATTCAATAAAATTTATATTCATTTATTTTTTGTCGTAAATTTATCTTTTTTGAGCTCACTATGAAATAGTCCAGCCATTTCACTGTATTTGACATGATTTTTATTGGAATTTTTCTCCCTATATGTCTAATATTTTTCATGAAAATATCTCTCAGCCTGTCATGAATCTGCATATTTTTCTGCGAATTTCTGTCATTACAATTGTAAATATAAAAAACTAATTCCAAAAGTATTGTGCAAAATTGTAATATTGTACAAAATTATTGCATGCATAGAAGTTTGTTCTTGTTTTTCATATATTTTGACATTTTTATTGAAAAAAATTAAAAAAAAAACATATGAACACAAATATTTCAAAAAATAGATCTCTATTTGTTTAAATAAAATAAATACAATATAAACTATATTCCAAAAATTTTAATTAAACACAATGTACCATAAAATGTCATAAAACATGTTCGTTATCTCATTCTCTGTTCGTTTTGCTTTCAATATCAATAAAAACGCTAAAAAATTTCCATTTTAAAGTCTCTGAACTAAAATTTATTACGATTGTTCTTTCGCATAGAAAAAAATTATCTTTAATTCCGTTTTTTCTCTTATCGCACGCAAACCTTGATTTATTTGTTACTTTCTTCTAATAAATTTTAAGATTTATCGCAATACTGTACACCAGTGAAACATTCTAAAACATTTTTAGAAAAAAATACTTTAGTTTTTTTAAGACTCAAAAGGGAATTCGTCGTCCGCTCGAAAGTCAATTGAATGTCAACGGAAATTCCGTTCACTTCTTTCTCCTCTATTTATAAGCTTTTTATCGGCGCAATTCAATTTATTAAAACTTTTTTAGTAAATCGGTTAGTAATAGTGTTGTATTATTTCCTATTTTTTAATTTTTCTTTTCTTTTACTTTTTCTTCCAGATTTATTTTGAATTTTACTTGTCTTTTTCTTTTAGATTTTTTTGAATATTACTTTTCTTTTTCTTTTGTCTTTCAATTTAATTTTGATTTTACTTTCTTTTTCTTTCTTCAAGAAAAAGAAAAAGAACAAATATTTCGTCTTTTTCTTTATCTTTTTAAAAAGCAATACAATACTAGTTAGTAATAACAAAAAATTAACTTGTATTAAGTTTTTGTATGGTATGAAAAGATACCATAGAGATATAACAGATAATCAATAAATACCGCAATAATACAGATTAACTTAATTGAAACTTATCACTGTTAAATGTAACTGAAATCATTGAATAATCTATAATGCTATAATGCTTTT
>JAQIVF010002779.1:0-10367 GCA_034698365.1 Steganacarus magnus | reverse complement strand
GAATTACTCATAAATATGAGAGACTGACTGCGTAAAAAGTGGATTCATTCCTGAACGTTCATTCTCTTTTGTAATGTTTTCGCATCAGGTGTAGGACACAAAATGCGAGCTAAGATCAATAACCTGTCAATATAACCAGTAAGTTGTAAAATATTTGCATATTTCGAAATATCAAACAAAAAATAATGATATTAAAATCATAGAAATTGTAAGACTAACAACGTTACCTTATGATTACAGATACCATTTTACTGGTAATTTTTCTAGAACTTAATTAAATTATGAGTGCAATGATTCATTATATTATGTTAATAAACTTCATATTTATGTAAAATAGAGAGAGAAAAGTATCTGATTTACAAAGTTTGAATGTGGATTCAAGTTTTTTTTTGCTGATTAGCTTTTAGAATATTACTGGTACGGCCTGTTTGAATAAAAATACGTTAAAACCTACAAAAAATTTTTGAAATTTACAAAAATGTTTACATTAACAGTAAAATTGGTGCATAAAAAATTAGATGACAAACTCCCATCTCTAATATAAAATATGATTTATTCGTTAATACAATTATCCAATGATAAAATTATATTTATTAGATGAGAGCGTAATATAGGCATAAAAATTATACTTTATATATATAATAGATAGAAATTAGATTCTCATTCTCACATGTAATTTAAGTAATATGCAAACAGATGAGAGTTGGTTGGATGTTGTAGTTGATGGCCGAATTGAATGGGAATCGCGGGCAGTGAGTGTAGTGAGTGTAGTGAGTGTACAGTAGTGAGTGCAGTGATTGTAGTGAGTTGTGTGAGTGAGTGGGGCAGTGCTTATCGCACAAAGCAGAAAACAAATCTTAAATATAGCACTTAAGTTATACTATACTCTCAATGGTCATCATTTCTCTTTTAGCTTCAACTCAGTTGAGGGTATGATCTAGAAAATAATTTTTTTATGTTTGAAAGAGAAGTATGTGTGTGTGATAATATATTTTAGGATTATGTCAGCTTTGTTCACTAGTGTATAGATAACTAATGCATAAACTTATAGCCATCTTATTTGAAAATACCTCGCAAACGTTGAAGACATTCTACTCGAGTATTGCATACATTAACTCATTCTATTATAAAACTTACTATGCTTCAAGTATTTGGTCTTTACCACAAAATAGGAAACGATGCATAGCACGTCACATTTAGAGTACAGTAGATTGTGATTCCCTGACTCCCCCATCAAAAGCCAGCATTGCTCGCTGTATGCACACTATTCTCAATACGCTCAATACGCTCACTATGCTCGCTCTATGCACACTCTATGCACTCTCTGTGTGTCTCTTTAGAGCACTGTAGACTGCAATGATCAATGAAAATACGTCATGGCCATACAGACAGCATTCCGTAGGGAACCCAACGCACGATAAATGAAGCATCGGAAACATAGAAGCAGATGACGTTTGGCCTCACAATGATGAACAATTTATCTGACTTTTTCTTTGCAATTTTTCTCTTTTTTTCTTCTCAATGCACACCAAACTTGCTTTTTATATAAGCGATTTTTAGACTCTCTTCTTAGTAAGATAATTGACTTAACCACTTACAAATCCCAAACCGGACTCGCTTTGATTTACTTTTTAGAGCAAAGCATGAGCACATCACATCACATCTCTCTCTCTCCCCTACATTTAAGGTATCATAAATTAAGCTTAATAAGCAAAGAATGTTTTTGAAAGACTAGCAATCGAACATAACTAAACAACTATACAACTATACAGATATAACAAATATAACAAACATACAGATACAGAGTATGGCATACATATGCGTTCGCTGCTCAAGCAGACGGAACCTAAAGTAAAAAATAAAGAAGAGGGAAAAAGCAATAATACTTATGCTTTGTGTCACTTTGTTTTCAAACAACTTGTTTCCAATTTGTCGAGCATCAGTGCATCAGAGCAGCAGAGCATCGTTGCATCGCTGCATCACTGCATTAGTGTATCATTGCGTCATTGCATTATTATGACACTGTGCTCTACAATGAATTGTATTCAACTCAACCAGTATTTTGCAGCAAAATATGCTATCACTAGATAATGATGTCGCCAATGACTCGCGCCTTACATGAATGAGGTGAGCGCTGATAAACAGTACACTGTAATAAGCAGAAAAATATGAAAGTGTCAAACGTAACACAAACGATAAACACAAACGAACAAATGAATTAATGCCACTCAACCATATTTTATCGTTATTAGAAATCATCAAACGAACAAATAACTGTAAATAACGCATCAAATAGACAACAAATAGACTATTATTTTCTTTTATCGTTCAAAGTATAGAAGCTTTTCATATCGACATTGTATTTCTCATCGCACTTATCCTAACTGTTTTAATAATACTGATGAGATCTTGTTTTTGTAATATCATGCAAAATCTAATAAACGCAAAATGCGAAGTAATTATTTACAAAATTTAAATTAAAAAAGTTTCAATTAAAACAAAAACAAGTATAGCTATTTTTAAAATCAGTTTTTGCTATCAGTAAAATTGAACACAATTTTTGGTTTGAATTGAAGCAAATTTAAACCATTCTTTAAAAATATTCTTAATTTATGAAAACAGGCAATAAACTTAAGTTAAAGTTAATTTATTCGAATTAAAAAATGAGTTAATTTCTAATACATACAACTTTAACTTTTGTCAAAACTTAATTATAAAAAATTACAACTTTAGCATTACTTGAAATCAATAACTAATACTGCTAATACCAAAATTGCTTATATACAGTAGAAAGGTTAACACATAAATTTTATTTTCTCTATTAATTGATTAATAATTTAATAATTAATTAGGAATTAATTAATTCTTTGCTCATTTTTCAGTGCAAGTAAAATAATAAAAATTTAACTTTTAAATAAATCAGATGGAAAAAAGCTATTAAAGAAACAAATCAAATGAAATTAGCTGCAGGTAACATACAGTATGAAATGCACTTACCGTACAGCTAATGTCGGTATGTTTTGCAGTTAAGTATCATTTGTGGCGTTTGTTTGAAACGTAGTTTTGCTAGCATTGCATCAAAATAAATTTTTCTAATGATGATGAATTAGTGTCTAAGAGCTTCTGAAGGCTGAACCAGACCGTCAAACTCCAGACTTGAGTTAAATTTCCGAAACGTTACAGATTAATGCATTGGATAATTGAAGTTAAGGTTTATTATTTGGAGAACTCCAACAATGGCACTCAACTAACTTTCTGTATAAGTTTTAATTATTTTTTACATTATTATTTACATATTTATTTTTCAAAATTTATTTCTGATATACCTTTTCACAATAATTTAAGTTGTCTTAATTAGTCTATTTTATTTAAGTTGTAATAATTTAAATTAGAGATTCTTTTTAAAGAAATTAGTGAAATTTGATGGCTTGAAATCAAGTTCAAGCCATAAATACACAGAGGGTTCTGAGCCCTCTAGAAATTCTGGGAAATTTGAAATTTGACCCCAAGAAAAATACCGCTTGAAATGCGATAAGTTTTTGAGACCTCTGTAATATTTGGCAAAAATTTAAAAAAAATTAGTTTAAATTCGATGAAATTTGACTTCATCTCCCCAAGAATTTTGAGAATCTATATGGCAGACACATAGTGTTTGGAGCTGTGTCGCTATGGTCGATGCTTAAACTTTAAAACTGATGCAATGTTTTTTTTACTAAACGCGATTCGTGTTTAGTTTCTGGAGAACCTCTATCGCAAAATTATCACTATTTTTATATAGTACATGATAAATAATAATTATATTAAAAAAAATAGATAATTGTTTAAAATTTGTTAGATTGAGAGTGCAAACATAAATATAGTTAAATAAGAGAAAGTGTAACATTAGAATGAAATAGTTCATTGGTTTTGAGTTGAGTTTTTCTCTGATTCTCTAATGATGTGGAAAGCTATGAGTTCACTAATGGCGCGTAATTAGCTGAGGAATCCATTTGCGAGTAAAGGCAATGAGTGGTATCATCATTATTATCCAACAAATAACAGTATCGTTGCATCGCTTTAGTTATGCATTAGATATACCTTCCACTGATGTGTCTCTTTTCCTGCATAACATTGTTTGCGCGGAGATATATACGCGAGGAATATAAGGAAATGCGTTAATTACAAAATCCATCACAAATGCATGCATCTGTTCATCTGTTATTTGCATCAATTACACACGATATAACGATATATTTAAATAGAGTACACGTTCATCGCTGTGTACATATCTTTTTCGTTTTTCTACCACCCATTTAAATATAATGCTTTTTCAAAGTAATGCTTCGGGCACTTAATTGGAAAACTTATTTGCATTTAAAACATGCTTTGATTATCTTTGTCTCCGATAACTCTCAACAGGTATATAACAGTAGAGCGCGCTAATGCTATTATTTCTCAACTGAATAAATGTAATACCATTACATAATAGATGTTATATCAAATTTTGTTTTTTTACTCAAAATAAATGAGTTTACATAAAAAACAAATTTTGCGCATAAATAAATTGTAAGGAGTAAAAATTTTCCAAGCACTGCTGTAGAAGAGCTAATAGTTAAAATAGACTATATATATATATATATTTGCGGACAGAATTTAATTTAAAATAATTCATTTACTCTTATATTTAAGCTATGTTACTGTATATGCTGCAACGATAAAAATACCCTTCGTTGCAGTATTAATTGTATTCAATTTTTTCTTACCTTACTTTTGATCTGTTCAATACTTGGTTAAAAATTTTATTAAATCTATTAATTTACTAGGTTTACTTTTTGAAAATATTAAATAGATTTCCTTAACTATTTGGTTAAACTTTAACCGAAATAATTAATTTATATAATAATTAGTTTTTATCTATCCTACTGTACTTAAATATGTACTTGTTTTTATTATTGTTTTCTAAACAGTTAGTGTTTATGATTACATTTTTCATATTTTCTTTGATAGATGTTAGTAAAACGTAAACTGAGGCACAAATATACTTTTTTGGTGTAAGCAAAATATAAATTTATATAAAATTTTGGTTGAATACATTTATCATTGAATAAAATAATGATGATTACGATGATCAAAGTTACTTCAGGATTTCTTCCTAACTTATCATTGAATTTATTCTACCAAAAAATAAAGTTAAGACATAAATAAAGCGTAATACTCTCTGTTCTGAAAAAAAACAGCAAAAGCAAACTCAGCGCTACTGAAATCATTTTTAGTTTTAGTGGAGAACAAATTTTCAAATTCAAGTTTGACCATAAACATTATACAGA
The DNA here is from genome assembly GCA_034698365.1 of Steganacarus magnus. Taxonomy (NCBI): domain Eukaryota; kingdom Metazoa; phylum Arthropoda; class Arachnida; order Sarcoptiformes; family Steganacaridae; genus Steganacarus; species Steganacarus magnus. The sequence goes on along the minus strand of JAQIVF010002779.1, from coordinate 5,061 downwards.
TATAAAATAAAGTATGATACGTTATAATGCTTGTGTATTGATTGCTGCTGTTTGTTCACGTTAAGATCAATCACAATATTGCATGCGTTGCAATAAAAGGCTTACTAAATGTATTCATACATCAAGTTTACATCCGTATATGATATATTCCTCTATAAGTTATGCATATTAACCCTCAACACATTCTAACGCATTTCTCCACACTTGTGCTCACATGTTGACTACACCAGAGTGCAAATCAAGTTTTTGCATTTTTCATAAAATATATATTTATATATATTCTAACTGAAATTGGTATATATATATTATTCCTTTTTTTGTTAGTTATGAAAATTGAAGGTTTGCTGCGCTATATATAGAAAAAACTTTATATACAGAAAAAACCTGAAAGTTTTCAAAACTGGAACTTAGCTTATATCAGATTCAAAGTTATGAACATTTCTAGTCTACTATACAATAACATACATGTTATTTTTTGATCAAACCAAAACAAAACTTTGTTTACTTTATTTTTTTATTTACATAAATAGATATATTAAACAGGTTGTCTCAGACTCCGATGGTCTGGGGTTGTGCTTTCAAATTGGAAATACAAATCTCTAGGATTTAAAAGACAGTTACTTTTCCTTTGATCAAAAAGACAATTTTTTAATGAAATGATTTTTCTGGATAAGATTGGATTAAACTTTACTTCATGATTTTAATTTCAATTTCTTTATTTTTACAAATTTTTTAAAGAAATTTTATAATTTTTTCTGTCCATTGAATTTTTCAACTTTAGGTCATGTGGTGTAGCCGAATATTTTTCAAAATTTCTGGGGTTTAATCACGCCTACACTCTATGTATGATTCACTGTTAATAAATATAATAAAAATTGTGTTAACAAAAATTATACTGTATTTGATTAGTTTTATAGAATCACTATGTTATAAAAAAATTTTTTTGGAACATATCTATAAAAAAGCTTATAAAAGATTCGGTTAAAGTTAAAAATGATATATAAGCTTAATATAAGACACTACTTGATGCTAATGAAGCTAAGAATTTTGTTGTAAATTTAATAATACGCCAATTTAAAAATTGCAATTTTAATTCTGAACCAGTTTTACAGTATAATGTGGTAATGTATGACTCTCTCCAACAATTTATTTATAAAATTTGTTAAAATAGCTGCTATCGGTCAAAATTCTGTGATTTTCTGGAAATTATTTTGTAAACTTTTATAATCATGAATACAGCCTAAAAAGCTACTATAACTACAATGTGAACAACAGTGATGTATTTAAACGTAAAACTAAACAACATTTATTTAAGTAGAAAAAGCAAAAGTGATTTTTCTAAAAGCAAAATTAGTGCAAATATGCGTGCAAAAATATAAAAACACCCCTCGCATACATACATGCATACATGCATTCATTCTTTCGGTTATTCAGTGTTTTTTTGTGGAAAAATTTTGTTAACAGTGTTTCGTACTGAACAGAGAAAATGTCAAAATCACGAAAATCTCAAGTGGACATGCATTAGTTCCGCTTTGCTGATAGCATAACTGTATGAGTAGTGACAAAATGATTTTAGTGCCAAAATGCCGAAGAAAGTGTGCCCAAAACGAGTTATTTGAACGCTCTTCAAACATTGATCCGTTGTGATTGTCATAAAGTAAGATTGAGGCAGTGATTGTTAAACATTTACGCCGTAATAAGTTGCACACAATCATATCTCAAACAAGGCTTCATCTACTTTGCACGATAGGTCCAGTGATTTAGTGGACATCTATTCTATGCTTTGTAATCATGTAAATGATGTGATATTAAAAAAAATATATATGAAGCCACACCCGAGTTTCGTATCATTTCAAACACACACTATTCGTTGAATCACATTAATATTCGGTGTGCAAAGTTATTTTCAAAACATGTTTGTTGTTGACATTTTCAATATTCACCAATAATTTAATTAATCCAAATATTAAACTTATTTTAGAAAATATTGCCTATAACTTATTTATTAAATAAAGATATTAATTTCGAATTTTTAGGAACTAATTAATTTAGATTTTTCCAAAAGCATCAAAAATTTTAAAACATTTCAATTCTTGGTCACTATAAGTCGATGATACTTTTTTTAAACCAAAGCCCAATAAATTTCAATAAAAAATGAGTGGTTTTGTTTTTAGAGCATTTTTCAGGTTAAAAATTGATTTTAAAATTTATTCCTTTAGTGGGTGGCCTACAAATAAATAAAATGAGGTTTTTTAAAAGAAAACTAAAAAAAATAATGAAATGATAATTATTTTATAAATAATATAAAAATATGTAGAATAATGATGTATAAAGAAAAAATTTTAAGAAAGATTTTTGAAGCTTTTACGTGCTGCGGGAAGTTTGAAAAATTAATTACTATATGTTACCGGGGGTGCAGACGATAAAAAGTGTGGTGTATTCTGAAGAGAATTTTATGTAGAAAATATTAGGAGAAATAAATTTGAAAATTTTTGATTCGAATTTCGAGAAATAAATTAATTTGTGATTTTAAGGAGTTAACGTCATTATGTTTTATATGCATCATTTTTGTAAAATTGCAAATTTATCATTATTTGTAATTATTAAACCAATTCATCAGATTTTTTCAAACCTCATTCCAACTTCAATAGTAATTGTCTTAAAAATATTAAGTGTAACACTTCAAATTTGGGTTTTTAGAAAGTATTTACATCACACGTTCTTGATTTTTGTAGATTATGAAAACGAGCATCAAACCAACTTCAACCCAACTCCAGTAAAATTACTAAAAGTTATTCCAACTCCACTTCATTTCCAATCATAATTTCAATTTAAACTCCAACTCCAGTCATTTTTTGACAACTCCTATAGCATTCCATTTGGGTTTGAGTTGCGATTTCTAACTCTATTTTCAAGAATAGAAGGAATTCAACAGTAATTAAAATTAGCGGAAAAACAAAGAGTAAATTCTGGATCGCGTTATTGATTTCAGGATTGCGTAAAAAATGGATGATATTACGAGTAATAAAAAATTTCCCATATCTTAGCTTCAATTTGGTATGTAAATTATAAATTATGCACCGTATTTAAAATAAAAATATCATTGAAAAATAAAAAGGGTGACAATAAACTGTATTTATTAAATTTAATGCTAGAATATGTAGAAAACTTTGGTAGGATTTTACAAAAAGTAAACAGTATTTGGTAGTAACATAAGAGATTTTTAGTTTTAAAAATCTCTCTATTATCATAAAACACAAGATGAGGCTTTTCGGAAAAATTCTGCCCACACACACATCAAATTCATTAGCTTGACATTTTCATAATGAGAAAAAAATAACTTTGCATTCAAAATTTACAATTAATTGATACAATCTTATTAGAATGACTCTATGCAGTATAATATTCATTAAAGCATGTAATAATAGCATGAAAGCGGTGAAAATTATTGCTCTATAATCTCAGATACAATTGTAATAATAATAATAATGGTTATAATTATAAAAATGTTTGTAGAGAACTATACAGAACTGTAGTACTATTTGTGAGGTATAGTAAGTCTGGTCATTAATGCATGGCTCATCTATTTGTTAATGATTGCAAGCAAATGAGCCAAAAAATGAGCACAACTTTTCGTTGATTTATCTAAAAACAAGTTGGTTTGCATTGCATTGAAAACCTAATTACCAGAAGAGGTGGACATAGTGTGTTGCTGAGTGTGCACATAGCTGTCAACTCAAGCAATTTGTGGTTTTATTGCTAGACTCAAAATCATTAGTGTGATGCAAAAACTTTCAATTGATGAGAGAGTGGACGTCAGCTGTTGCTCACACCATACATCTTAACGGTTATCTATCTTCACTCTCGCACTCACACTCACACTCCTCTCCCACTCACTCTCTTCGATCGTTTCTCTGTTCGTCAAACCAACACACACTATCAGACCTTCATTTTTCTCGCTAATTTTGTTGACAAAGTGAAACTTATAAGACATTTATCGATTTCCATTATTTTGCCCTAAAGTTTGTGTATGTTTTAAGGATAACCACCAATAGAAAGAAAGCGAACGAATTAAAGATTCGCTTATTTTGGAAAAGAGTTGGAACACAATTTATTTATTATGGCTTCATGTGAATATTTGATGAGAGAAGTGGTGGGACTATAGTGGAGTAAGGTATACACACACACATACATTATATTTGCTCTTTACAAATGAAATAAGCAATGTTTACTTGTAGAGTGTGTAGAGTACAGTCTACAGTGTTGTGTACTAGTGGTGTATGTGTTCCACAGTTCATCGCACAGTTCCACGTTTTACCAGTTAGTGAAAACTAGGCTAAAGTGAAAGTGGAACTGTGAATGCAATGCTAAAGATTAACTTACTCGAGAGAATATTGAAGTGAAGTGCACGAATGTTGAGCAAAAAGTCCACTGAGGATTCGCTAACAAACATCGAACTGCATATAAATCAGTTTTGCGTTCACAAGTATTGCATTTCTATTCCTCAAATAATAACAGTGCACACAACTAGACAACTGATCGCACAAACTATAACTATTACTATAACTATCACTATATCTATAACTATGGTTAGCATTTGAAATGCTGCCAATATGAGGCGAAAATGACAGGCTTTTTCTTGTCATCATTGCAATGATCCTTCATATCACTGTCAAAAATTGTCTTAAAATGCCTATAACTATAGAATGCGAAACACTGTATACTGTATATACTGTAATGCAATTGCGCTACGATTTAGTGTATGCGAGGAATAACAATGCATTCCTCTATGGTATCATTGCTAAAGTTCTGTATCATACCATTCACATCATACGTCTTCGATTCATGCGTCACAGGTGGGAATTTTATTTGAACCCATGCTTATTGCTAAAGCCCTCAAGAGAATGGTAAGTAGAGATCTAAAAGAAATGTGATTAAAAACATTGCCTTCCTATGCCCATCACTATGCCATTGCCATCATTGAGGCAACACAGCAATAGTATGATAGTGTAGTGTTAGAACAGTACAGCACACCACACCATAGCACACCATAGCACACCA
>JAQIVF010002778.1:0-10369 GCA_034698365.1 Steganacarus magnus | reverse complement strand
ATTTCAAACTTTATTTCACACTCAAAATTAATGTAAGTTAAAATTTTATTTACTGGTGTCATCTAAAAAGTAATCGATAGAAACATATTAAATGTCACCAGAAACATATAAAATGTATTTTAGGCAACATAGTCTAAATTTATCTTAATCTTATTATTATTATTTAGATATAAATATTTTTTATTATAAATGTTAAACTCATTTCACTTACATTCAAAGCTATTTTTCAAGTTTAATGTTTTGCGTACAAATACCATCATTTAGATGTTTATATTGAACTTAAGTTCACATATCGTACAAAAAATTTATTTGATTAAATTACGACATATTATGATTATGTTTTCATATTCAAAAAATTTGAGAAATAACAATAGAGCTTTGTTAACAAATTAACAAACAAGCTTTGAATTCTGGGAATATTGTTATTTTAAGAACAACTTATTAGAAACTTAAGTTAACAAATTAATTTTTGTGTTTCATTTGTCATGCATTTCTGGTGCTGTTGTTTAGTAAAGTTTATTGATTATTTTAATAAAACTTTTATAATCTATATTTTGCGTTTGACATTTAAAATTTATTAAATATAATATAATATAATTTTTTGCAATATTTTTATTTTATGTTGATTGTTAAGATTATATACATTTTGAATAAGAAGTAAATTACAGTCAATTGTGGAGACAAAAAGTTTACGTCTATTAAAAAACTAGTAACCATAGAAAAAATCATAAATTCAAATATCGATTCATTTAAGTTACAAATTTTTTCTAAACACGAGTTAATAGCCATTTTTGGGTTTGTGTGGGCAAATGCTTAATAATTATTAACGTCATTATAATTTGCTCAAACACGCTTAATACCACAATCAAACGTTAAACCATAATACCGTATAATATTAATACAATGTAAGAACTTGAATCATTGTTATGCATTTCACCATCACATTACCAAACATTAATAAAGTTATTTCAAACTCCAAACAAGCTGCCAGTTATTCCAAAAATAAAATAGTCGATCACATCGGAAATCTTCTCAGATTCAAATGTGATTTAAAACCGATAGTCTCATCCCACTGAAAATCCCAAGTTTTAGCCATTGTTTCGATTAATGTGTCCGCTCTGAGTGTTGCAACGGTGTCAAAATATTTATAACAAATATTAAATGTAATCAAAACACGAGGTCTCTGCATCGCTGCGTCAATCATATGACGCAATGCGTGTACTGTAGTGTTTTCGCTTAATAAAAGCGATATCGTTTTTAATTGTAAGCAGTTTTCTAGAAGCTTAGAAAAGCCAACGCCTTTAGTCACTGATACAGATGTGATTCGAAGCGTTTTCAATTGTTTCAATTTTAAAAAATAATTTAGCGTTTCGTCCGAAACTAAAAATTTATTGACATCTGGCGATAATTCGTTTATAACAACAGTTAATTGTGGTAAGTATTGATGAATATCAGCATAAAAGTGATTGCCAACCAAACCAATAATATTAAGATGAGTTAACTTTGTGCAGTCTTTCAATAATTTTACTGAAATTAATTCGTAATTCTCTTCATCAGAATGAAACGTTAATTTCAAATATTTCAATTGAGAAAAGCGATTAATTGTATTTAATAGCGATTTAATCATAGCATTTGTTAATCTAAAGTAATAATTTTCGAAAAAAATAGACAAATGCTTAATTTGCTTATTAATCGATATTTGCTTCAAACCATTCACAAATTGAATCATATTTAATTCTTCGCTACACATATGCAGTTCTAGTTTTTCTAATTTAGTTAATCGCGATATATGTGATAAAACTAAATAGCAATCATCGTATATTAATCTGAAGTCAATTGTTTTGATACGCTTATATCTATTGAAAAACGCATGCATTAAATCGCTATCTTCATCACAGCCACGCAAACACATTATTTCGCGCAAATCGGCAAATAACACTTTATCAATACTTTTTCTATTAATCAACTGACTTAAATAAACACCTTTTATAGATAACAAATTGGGGAAATATTCAATTCTATTGTATTTATGCATTGTGTTATAGCCATTACCGATACAGTCATTAGTGATGCGTCGCAACGTTTTGCCGCATTTTTGGCCAAAATATTGCCAGGCGTTTAAAGAAATTTCGCGAAACAGATAATTTTTAAAAGTGATAGATAGTAAGTGATTAGAATAGTCGGCAATTATACGCAATAAATGATCCATTCGTATATAAGTGTCTCTAATCATTACATTTCCCACAATAATATGATTGAGATTTCTATATTTGGTTAATACCCGTTTAAGAGCGTACGTATGCCTTAAATCGATGTTTTCGCTGCCATAATACCGAAAGTCCGATAATAACTTACTCGAAGATAAACCATCTTTATATAAAAAGTATAAATCATTGGTTTGGTGGCGATCGATGTTTAGCACGCGTTGACACTCAAACATACATTTTCTCGTGCGTTTGTTAACGCATTCCAGTCGTATTTTGTCGCCAAATGATAAATACTGTAATATATATTCACATAAATCATCGCCAAATCTATCAAAACTATCACGTTTATAATGGCGCACAACTTGGCCATAATTCTGGTCACTCATATTTAACAGATAGATTGTGGTCACACTTGACTAGAACACTTGACTAGACTTACAACATAAACTTATTTATATAACTTAACAAAAGAAAAATCAAAACTGTAAACACACGCATAGGCGATAAGATTAACTGTTATGTTATTGCAGTAATACTGCTGTCATCTTTCGTTGAAATCTGTTTATGTTATTTGATATGAGATGGCATTACCTCATTTAAAAATAGATTTATATCATAGTTATCCAGACTTGAAAGTTGTCTGAAGGTGACAACTATGCATACCGTACTCCCGAATTTCGTGGCGCATAACTAATTGGAGATTGTACTTTGATATATCTGTCGTATTGTTGTAGAAAATTATAACAAAGTGTTACTTTAGTATTATTTTATATTGTTAGGATTTAAGAATAAAATTATTTTATAACAATTCGACCGATATATCAAAGTACAACCTAATTGGATTTAAGCGACAATTTTTTCGAATCCTCTGTTTTTCTTCTTTAGATCATCTCATCAACTCTGAAAGAGTATCCCTCTGAGAAACTATGGCTTAATTATACACTACATGTACAATTTTAATTGTCTTTATTTTTTATTGAATAAAGTTCGCAAAAATATTTCAAAAGTGCTGAATAGAAATTCAATAAAACCGAATACCAAGTTAATATCATATAAAAATCAGATTAAATTTTTATAAATATATTAAACTACTCTTTTGAATAATATTCGAAAATGTAAAATAAAAAAGCGAGAATAAATATTGTAAAATAAAATAATAAGTTACTGTTACTACGATTACGAGTATTACACGACATGCGATAATTTTTCAGAAAATATGTTTAAACTTTTCACAATTGATATTTATAAAAATAATTTTTTTTAAATAATTACTTTTTGAGGATTTTATAGTTAAATTTTTTATTGCAGAAAAACTAAATTTGATAAATTTATATTGTTTAAAAATTTTAGATTTGTAACAATACTAAAAATTGTTACTTTAGAATTTTTATAACAATGTTGACTAAGGATTAGGAATAAATAACTGGTTCAAACCGGTTTAAACCACTTTAAACCGGTTTTCTCTCGTTATTATCATAAACCGTATAAAGTGGTTTGTTAGAATTTTTATTTTTTTATTTTTGAAATACTTTAATAATTTAATAATTAAATTACTTTTAAATTTAAAACCTAAATATTGTTATTTAAAATGACTTAAATGATAAGCATAGGTTTAAATTTTATTTAAATTTTGTAAATACGAAAAAAAAATTTTTACAATTATTTAATAGAGAGAATGAAATCAAATTTAAAGTTTTATTCAATATAAGTACACCAGTATTCTTTAATAAAATTAAAAATCAATTTAATATCGTAAAGAATAGAAATAAAAGAATAGATTTGAACAAATTATAACTAATTTGTTTAAATGGTTTAGTATTCGATCAAATACTTACTTTATAAATAAACTTTTTTAATTAATTTTCTGACTCATAACAAAGTTCATTAGATTATTATTTTTCGTAATATTCATTGTTTTTGCAATGATATTGGATATTCATTACTAGGGCTTTGAAAATAGTTTGAAAAAGGATGCAAAATCGTTTTTTAATAGTTTACAAAAACCTTTAAAAATAGTTTGAAAAATATTTCAATAAATAATTTTTAAAAATTTAAATTCAAAGGTGAATTAAGATATACTATAATATCATAATTTTTTTCAAATATTTTATCAAGTTTTTTTGCACATAATTGAATATTAATTTTTTCATTAATTATTTAAAATAAATGCTATTTTTAATGCTATTAACTGGCAACCAATTATTTTATTTAAAAATTCTGTTCATAAAGAGAGATTATTTTTAGAAAATTGGTCAATTAAATATAAAGAATTGGCAAAATCTCCTCTTATGAATACAGATAAACCCGAAATTCCGCCTCAGTACTACCCATTTATGCGGAAAAATAGCTATATTGCTTATTGACAAATTGCTTAAATTGCTTAAATTGCTTATATAATTAAATTATATCTTATATATTTAAATAAAATAATTGGTTGCCAGTTAATAATATGGTTAAAATTAAATGCGTGTGTAGCTACAGCTGAAATAAGAGGGTCGTTATTTAAAGAGCGTTTATGTTCTCTAATTCTATTATTCAGTAAACGCTTTGTTTGGCCTATATATTCATCAGCGCAATTAAAACATTTAATCTTGTAACAATATAAGAATTATTTTCTACAGAAACATTTTTAAATTTATAATAGTTAATAAGTTTATTACCAGATTTATAAAATACTTTAAAATTATAGAGTAATCAATTAATGGAGTTTTTAGAGTAATGACGCTATAAATTACACAAAAAGTTGTACGCACAGCTATTTTATTGCTATAGCCGTTCGAAACTGAGCTCAACAAAGTTTTTTGTAAACAAGTCTAACTTTAAAGTTAATTCATCGCTGGTTTGCATTTAACGTGACTGAAGAGAGAAGAACGGAAGTTCTTCAGAAACGTATCACATAAGTTTGAAATTCTCAAACTAAAACAAAATGAGTAAAAATATCATAATTTGTTTTCAACATTAAATCATTTTCTATATTTCTAAAAGATTTATTAATTTTTGAAATAGTTTTTGGCATTAAAGGGAAAATTTCACCCTTAGTTTTTCTCTAAGTCTTTAACACCCTTAGTTTTATAACTCATAAGCAATGGGTAAAATATTCTTTGAGAAAAATGGCAAAAATTCTTTGAAAAACAACAAACTTATATTGAAAATATTTCGATTTTTTCAGAAATCTTTGAAAAAATGAAAATTTCTTTGAAAATCAATTAATTTATTTGACAAAATTTGCCGTTTTGAATAATTCTTTGAGAATAAAAAAATTCTTTGATTTTCTTTGATCAAAGAATATTTTACCCCTTGCTTATAAGTAAATTAAAATCAAATTAGGATTTTTCATTGATTAATTTTTAAATTATTTATTATTTAATAAATTTTGAGCTCACTTAATAGCATAAGATGTAAAAATATTAAAAAAAAAGTTTGAAATAGTTTAATATTTTAAAAATCGCTTGCTTCATCAAAAAACGTTTGATTCGTTTCAATAGTTAGTTTAAAATTTGCTTACAGTGTACTTGGGTTTTACTTTGCCATATTCTATGAGGAATTTTTAAGTTTTTAAGAAATCGTTACATTAACGATTTTCAAAGCCCTATTCATAACCATGAAAACGCATTAATTTTAAATAAATTAATAGTATTAATATCTTTAAGGTAAAATATAATTTAAATTATTTTTAATACATTATTAACTTAATATAATTAATATTCCAAATCTTATAAGATTTGGTGTCTTTACTTATTTTTCTCTATATAATAACGATCATTTAAGTCACAGTAAATAGAATTGTTTTTACTTTTTTAAAAAAATGTTGTCATTAGTTCATTGATTAGGATAACGAAAACCAGGACCGGACAACGGGATAGGATAAAGTATTAAATTTAAAAATTAAAAACTCTGAAAGCTCTTAAAGTTTATTTATTATAGAAAAAAATATGTTTTGTATTCAAATTTATAAAAAAATAATGTTAAGAACTGAATTAAAATGATGAACTTTAATTTATGAGCAGATCTAGTTTTATAATTCATAATGGTTCGCTCACTTCTCTCTAAAGGAAGATGAACTTATGGATTTGATAATGTCTGTCTGTCCGGATGTCCTCAATTCTCTTAAGTTAAAGAAATCTGTAACTTCCATGCTATATAACTTTTATGTTATAATCTTCAAATGTTCCGATTAAGCGGAACGTATTAAATTTAATATAAGCGATGAAAGTAACAATGAATAAAACTTTTTATATGATGCCTAACAATGCTAAATATTTAAATTATACAACAGCCATAGTTATGGTCCTGTTTTTAGAGAATAACTCGACAGCATTTGTAGTAAATTAAAAATAAGTACTTTCAGGATAGGACTGTCATTTTCAAAGTTTTTCCATGTCTCATACCCACTATGCATAGCGAACCTCAGTTGAATCTCTTTGGCTGTTACAGTACAGTAATGAATTGAGAACATGTGTTGTTGAGGTTCAAAGTTCTCTAAACATTCTAAATTATTAATAAAGTTTTCATTAAAGTTTTCATTAAAATTTTCTAAATTTTAAATTATTTATAAATTGTAATAGAGATAATTTTGTTAAATGTAATTTTTGTTTAATTAAAAAATTTAGATCATTCCTTTTGAATTATTTATTTTATAGTACATTATTTAAATAAATACGGAAACTGTATTAATGGAATATATTAGTTGAGCGATTAATATTCATATAAACTATGCAAACAAAAGTTCGTGCTGTTGCACACACACACACACAACTTCTATTTATTAATTTTGAAAAATCAATCAAAAACTAAATTTGTGTTCTGTTGTAAGATCTGCTGTATAAAAATAAACTTTTAATTTTAGAATATTCATTTTAGGGTTTCAATAAAAATACAGTAAAAGTATTAATAATTACCAGTATACTAAAAAGTGCGGACGCAAACGTTTGAAAATTCTATGTAAAATAAGAAAGTATTTGTGTGCAAACTTTATCTTATCGTAGAAATCTTTTTTCGCCGTATCAGTATTTTATTTATTATTACATTTGCATGACTTGTTGCGCAATTTATCGCTTAAATAAATTTTTTGTTATTTTTTTCCTAAAATAAATTACTGTTTTTTTACTCATCATGATATTTTACAAGCTTTTTTATTAGTTTGTTATTATATATTTTGGTAATTGATTTGCATCCTTGACTATATTTAAAATATGCCTGTTTTGTGTTGAATTATTATTTCGTGTTTCTACCGGTACATACATATTCCTATTCCAAGGTAAAATATTTTTTAATTTATCTATTTGTTGTTTAATCTTTAGACTGGTTGAATATTAAATTTACTGTATCTTTAATTACTGTCATCGTGCACTTTCATACTCGAGAAACCTTTACTTTTACAGGAAAGAAATATTTTTTCAAAACAATCAGCCAGTCTTATGGTATTTATAAGTTCTTACAAAAATAGTACTAAACGTTATCAGCATAAATTTCACTATTAATTCTAACTTTTCGTAAATTTCATATAATTCCAAAGAAAATGTATATTCACTCTCTTCGTGTGTTTTATGGCTATTTTTTGATACAATTTCTATTTAATGGAAGATACTAACACGCATTAAATATCTTTGTTCAGGGTTTTACCATTTTTCATAAAATTATTTTTGAAAAGTGCTCCGGACTTGTCGTTATAGAGTTAGTCTCACTATTCTCTATTCTCGTCCCTTTTCTGAAAAATCTGAAAGCACACCACCTTTAAAATCCATGGCATAAACATCACAGGAAAAAATTAATACAAAATATAGATTATGAATTTAAATTATAAAGAATTTTTATTTTTCATTTTTTTTTACAATAGCTTGCCATACATTAAGACTTATATTATAAATAATATCACGAACATTTATTAAACTGTTTAAAAAACTTTAATAAATTTTTTTCAATGCATATTTTCTGTTTTTAAATTAGAAAAAAATGAATTTTTACAATAAAAGTTTATGCTAAGTATATTTATATATTCATATATATATTAGCTTATAGTGAAAAAATATCTATTCTTCGCTCGATAACGATATGTCTTCACTGTGTTGGCTGTGGTCCACAAACGTATAGTCAATAAATAGTTTACAATATTGTCTCACATCAGACGTTGAATCACAACAGAGAGGATAAGCCATGAATGATTTAGTAATTTTTGCGCACTTTTCGCACATATTTCGCAAATCATCAGAATAGTAACTCGAACTTGGAGTACAATCACTATTTGTTTCCGGAAGTGGAAAAGAAGTCTGCGAATCGAGCGAAGAACTCGTGGAAATCTTTGTGGTCGCCGACGACACTGACATCGCTTCGATATTTGTAACTTTTTTATCACAAAATAAAATTAATACGTATAAATAATAAATAGAAAACAGCATCTTAGACATGGTTAACGACACAAACTTTTCTAATAGTAGTGTTTTGCTGTGAGATTGTCTCATCGCATCATTAATACAAATATGCGTTAACGCACGCACAGTGACAGAAGTGAATGAGTTTGAGGTTTATATAGCATTGATCATCAGTTAATGATATCTCGTAGTATTGATGCACAACTCAAAAACGAATAGTTAATTCTAATGCGAAGACTGCTTTATAAAGAGATGCTATTGTAGGCGTAGTGGCAGTGTGTATGTCCTCAAAAGTGCACATCAGTTCAATAGAAAGCGTTGGAAGAATTCTTGAGAAATTTTTCGTTCATTCATTGCATTCGTTGCATGATATGAGTCACGCATACAAGTGAAGCGTCATTACAAAGTGCAGCACCACTTCATTAGACCATTATTTGATTAATTATTTGTAATTAATTTATAAATGTATACTCAATAAAACTGTTTGTTTGCTTATGAAATGAAAAATAATTAACAGCAAAAAACTGTCATCTTTGAGACTGAATGACATCAATTGTATTATTATATAGGAAGTAATTTTTCGAATAAATAATATAAAATATTGACATATAATTACTATATATTTTATCTGTGGGCTCGAGTTTAGTGCACAAACAAAAAACATCTTTTAAACAAATGCAAACATTATCTATTCTACTGCACATATATTTTTTAATTTAGTGACGTCCATAGGCTAAAAATAATGATCATTGACTATGTTAAATAAAGCGCGTTAGCATTGAATTATTTAATTTCAAACTCTGTATGGCTTGAGCTAAAACGTTTGACAAGGCTATCGTGCAATAAGAATACTTGGCATTGTAGTAGTTTTTTAGTTTGTTTTCATTCATAAGGTTTCAAGTACAAAGCAGTTAATTGTTTTGAGAAAAGTTTTTAATTTTCATAAATTTAGAATCTTTGATATACATGTAAATTGTAAATCAATCCATATTATGCGATAAAAATTTTTAAATAAAATAATTTTTCAGAGCAAATCCATAGTTTTAAAACAAGAACGAACATTCACAATGAGATCAATTTAATTCTGAGATTATTATTACCTAAAATTTTTATTAACACACAGCGACAGACATCTCAAATCCAATAACTATACAGAGGTTTCAAAAAATAAAAGTTCTTCTGTACATCGTTCAAAGTGCGCTAAAAAATTCTTAAACACGATAATAAATTGATAAACTTTAAAGAGTTTTCTGATTATAAAGCCTATAAACATAATAAAAATTCATATTGAAATATCTTACAATTTTTTAATTCATTTCTTTTATAAAAATTTATTGAGCGTCAGTTTCTAATTTTAGCAATTGATACTTCTTTCAAAGTTAAGATTTTTCTAGAAACGCGTTGTCTAATTTAAGAATAGATTTTCATTATTTACAATTAGATGTTTTAAAACCTATTTCACTATAGCGTAACCATAGAAATGGCAATTCCATGACTTTACTATTACTTTCCTAAAATTTGGAATTCCTCATCACTAAAAAAGGCACGATGAATCAGATGCGTAGTATTTTATGCTAGGAATTTCAAGATCGTAATGAATTGTTTATTTTGATTGATAAAAGTGCAGTTAGTAACTAAACGTGACAAGTATTTTAAGAAAATAGCAATTCAACGCTTATTATGGTAATTAATTAGTTTAGAATTGACACGAAAAAGCGAAAACAAGCGATCAAATAAAGGTTTTCTAAAAATGTTTTTGTTATTTTAGTGCAGTAATGAAGGAATAAAGGAATA
>JAQIVF010002777.1:0-10371 GCA_034698365.1 Steganacarus magnus | reverse complement strand
GAAAGGTAGTTTAAAATTTTGAATAGATAAAACTTTAATTTTAACGCATTTATCTGCAATCTTTGGCAAAATTCCGCTACAATCCCAACTAATTTTAATATTAAGATATAATAGGTTTGTAAAACATGTTATATTGTTAATGAAAAATTTTTTATTGAAAATTTCCGTAATTGAGAATTGCAAACTTCTCAACTGAGAACCAAATTTGCTGGCGAATTCAGACATTTGCAGATGAGTTGCGGCAAACATTACCACATTCTGAAGATGTGGAGAAAGTGTATAATCCATTGACTTAAAGTAACTATATTTGAGTGCAATAGTTTCTAATTTTGGAGTGTACTTTGCAATATTTCCAACAATGTCGTCCGTTGAATTAAAACCAAAAAAAGAGACTTTAGATTTTTAAGGGATTTATAGTCTAATTCATTCCATGTTTCGTTAGAAATTTGTGGGTCAATTATAAGAATTTATTCGGCGTCATCATCAAGCACTAAATGCTGTATGTTGTGACAATTTTCGGCAATTATTTTTATAGTGCGCTCATTGATATCAGCTCTGTTTGTCATACTTTTTATATTAGATAAAACACTTAATATCAAATTTAATTTTGAATTATCTATCGTACGAAAAAACCATAGCGTTGATTGCGTTAAGCAGATCTCATAAATATTGTCATAGAATGAATATGCAGACAAAACAAGTTTTCGTTCATTATTGTTACGTATGACATAATATCATTGCTTACAAATACATTGGTAGTTCAAACACTGAATTAATGAAAAGCCACTTAATAAAACATTACATAAATCATCACCGAATCGTTCAAAACTATCGCGATTGGACATTATTTTCATTGAACACATTTCTATAGATATTTGCACTCAAAGCTATGTTTTGTACTAACTTGTCATTTACTTATGAGACGTAAAGTTTTTTTAAAACACAACATACCACTATAATTGTCAATAGGGACTTTGAATGGTTGTGAGAGTTTTTTGCGTAGTGGACGCACATCTATTGTCTGACTGTCAGATGAGACGCAAATATTTTGCGCACCAGTCGAGTATAGCGGTTGTCGCATGAAAGTGACACTCGATTTTTTACCACTATTTTCGCTATTGTTTTCACTAATTTTCCGTTTGTTACGTGCAGTTAGACACTCACTTCTAAGCATTTTTACTTTTTTCTAAAAATTTTTAAATAATTTTAACATTATTAAATCAATTAAACGATTCATATCTAATGCCACGTTTTCAAAAGTGATATTAGGTTTAACGCGTATAATTGAGTTATTAGTTTAAATAAATATAAAATTTTAGTTAAAAATTCATAAATCAGTCTTAAATCACTTTTGCAAATGTGAACTAAGACTGTTGTCACAGATCAGATACTAAATATATATAGTAAAAAAACGTACGACACAAAAATATAGTACTACTATATACATATACATATATATTTAATACTGCCTATATATATGTATGCTTTTAAATGTGTAATAATATATCACACATTTATAATTTAATTATTAAAAAATAAAATCGTTAATGATATTTCGCGATAGAGTAAGCGAAATACCATTTAATTAAATGTATGCAAACCTCTTGTAGTACGAACCAGTTTAGTATAGTTAAATAGATTTAGACTAAAAATTTTCACAAAATAAATTAAATTATGCGCCGCTAACACACAATCTGTTTTTAAAACACAAAGGCGTTTACTAACTCTGCGTAACTGCAAATGCGTATATGTTTGAGCACAGATCTGGGATATGCAAAAGACATATCACTCAACACAGATAAAGCACATGTGTTTGCTCCGCCTCTACGAGCTTAGAGTGAACTGACGCTGCAAGTCACTACTAACGCTAGCAGTGATCGCGTATTCACTGCTCACTGTGTACCAAATGTGTTATAAGTGTGACTGCAATCACAGTGTAGGCATATCGCTATCAGCGATTACTACTTTTCGTTAGGTTCAAAATTTAATGTTTAAACAAATTGGTGTGAAATGTGAAAAATTGAAATTTTTAGAAATTGATGAATTAAATATACCGTTTTATGAGATTTAAGTCACTTAAAAAGCTTGTCATTCGACACAAATATGGTCACAACGAAAATGTTGCTCTATTGAAAAATTGCGCAAATTTAAAACATCTGAAATTTGAGAGAATATTTGTTGAAGAAAGTGATTTCATTGATATTCACTTACATTTACCACAATTAAATTCAATTGATATTAGATTTTGTAATAATGTTAGAAAATTGTTGCCACATTTCGCGAAATTACGATATTTGTATGATTTAAAGATTGGTTATGAAAATAATTTAGAGATTATATCATTCATTAATGATAGCACAAGTATCGCAAGAATCTATTTATATGATAAATTGTCAGCGAATGATGAAACGAAAATTGAAGAATATATTAGAAATAACAATAGAAATATAACAATAACCTATCTATAAAATGATTATTATGTTTCTAAAAACCAGAACATAATTAGGTATTGAATTCAGTATTAATTCTCAATTAAGCAAAGTTCTTATCAGATTTTCTAATAATTAAATAACTATTATTGCACTTCAATTCTTTTATCGTTTATTATTGAAGTGTTACTGCTATTCATTCTAATCATTCACTTTAATTTAATTTAATTTAATTTAATTTAATTTTTAGTGCATTTTGTGCTCACTTTTGAAGTAACATAATATGAGTACAGTTTCGATTAAAAGTTTATTATTAAAAATCATTTAATAAACACTAAAAAATGATTTCAATAAAATTCTAAAAATGAACTGAACAACACTATTAGAGAGTGAAATAACATTCGTTTATAATTAAATTTCTAGTGATAATATCAATAATTATTTGTTAATAAATGTATTAATTATAAAAAATTAAGTTTATTTAGTAATTTCTAAATTAATTTCTATAAGATTTACTGAAAAATAAAATTGTAAAACATTTTAAATAAAGTTTTAAATTAAATCTGCTATTCTGAGTTTCTTACCCCACTGGGCATAAACTGAATATGAAAGCCACAGCAACTGATCATTTTTACGATTTACCCCATTGGGGCATGAAGTAACTTTTACCCCATGGTTTCTTACCACTTTCACGATTTTGCAAAGATTTAGTTTTTGCCCCAATGGGGTGAATTGTGAACATCTAATCCCTTCTACAGCTATTCCAACGAGAGAAGGCAAAATTTTGACTACAGTACTAGTGCCCTCTACAACTCTTTACTGTGATGTTAAATATGAAAATTTACATTCTTTTTAGAGTGCAGCACAAGAAATTTTGCCTTTTCTCGTTGGAACGACTGTATACATAATAGTAAAGAAAACAGCTTTCAAATTTCTTAGGTTTCATTTCATAATAAATAAGAGACGTTATTAGTGGAGTCAAAATTGACATTTTCTTATAAGTCTTGTGTTTACGCTTACAAGTTACAACTAAAGTAAAGTGCAGGCAATAAATAAAGTGGTGACAAACACGTGTTGTAAACATTAGAGTAACGTTACTAAAACGTGAAGTGAAGTGAAGTGCGAGTAATGAATAAATAAACATAAAGTAAATTATAGTTTTGTGTTTTCTAATAATTATTGTTGAAATTATTTATTATAACTTTTAAGTTACAAATAATTTTTTAATTAAGTGTGCGTTTAAAACACTTATTTGTATTAAAATGTATTCATTGCCAGCGAGAGATAGTTTTGATAGATTTGACAACGATTTAATGCCAATATTGCTCGGTTATTTACCTATTAGTGAGTGCTTTCGATTAGAAGACGTTTCTCGACGATTCAAACAAAATGTATTTAATGAACAAACAAATTTATATTTGAATGAGTTATCACATTTTAGTGAAAATAGTCGTGCAGTTATACGGCCAACAATTAATGCACCACAAGATATCAATAACCAGGCATTGAATTACGTGTTGACTAAATGCCAAAACATTAAGCATTTAACGATTGATACGTATTTAATTATAACCGATTGCACGCTTAATGTTATGAGAAATAGATGTCAACGTTTGAAGAGATTAACCATTCATATTGATAACGATAATAATACTACATTCGAGTATTGGCAACAATTGTTTGATAATGGTTTGCAAAATCTGGAATCGCTATCACTTTATTGTAGTGAAGATGAGGATAAATATCGCGAGATAATTACAACATTAGTGCCGATACACAAACTTAAATCATTGAATATAAATGATAATGACATATACAATGTATGTTTCGAACGACATATGCAGCACTTATTATATAATATTGAATCAGTAAAATATTACAATATAATCGATGATAGGTTTATCAGATTTACTGATTATTTCTCGCATCAGCTGAAGTCACTCGAGGTCTTTATTTATAATAATGTAAACATTGACATATTAGAACATTTGGGGCATTTTGTAAACATTGAATGTCTTCGTTGCTATTTTGTCGCAACTGATGAAAGCATTAAAAATTTTATTCGAATGTTTAAACAAATTGGTGTGAAATGTGAAAAATTGAAATTATTAGAAATAAGTAATTTAAACGATCCATTTTATGAGATTTTCAGCAATGGATTTAATTCACTTAAAAAGCTTGTCATTCAAGACAAATGTCGTAATAACGAAAATATTGCTGTATTAAAAAATTGCGCAAATTTAAAACATCTGAAATTTTCGAATACGAAGATTGAGTGCAATGATTTCATTGATATTCACTTACATTTACCACAATTAAATTCAATTGATATTAGATTTTGTGAAAATGTAAATGAATTGTTGCCACATTTAGCAAAATTACGATATTTGTATGATTTAAAGATTGGTTACGAAAATAAGTCAGAGATTATATCATTCATTAAGGACAGCACAAGTATCGCAAGAATCTATTTATATGATGAAATGGCAGCGAATGATAAAACGAAAATTGAAGAATATATTAGAATTAACAATAGAAATATAACAATAACTTGTTTTTGCTTATAAAATGTTAATTATGTTTCCATAAATACCATGACATTGTGTGATAGAATTTATGAATTTGTTGTCTTAATTTCTATGTATTAATTCTATATAAATTCCTATTCGATAAATGCATAGTTGTATATATATTAAAATGTCTGTTTGTTTGTTCGTCTGAAATAACTAGTGATCCACACATGCAATAACGATAGTAATTAATAGTAATTAGAGAAATACAGGATTTTAATATTACGGTAAACTCAAGTATTACACCATAAAATTTAGTTACACTAAAATCATAGATAAAAGAAAAATAAATTAAATTTCATTATAATCTGACAGTTAATAGAATGATAACTGTTATAATTCAGATTTACAGAAAGAGATATTTTATTAATTATTTCTTAACATAAGGCGAACAATATCCAACAAAGTCATTCAAATAGCTCATAAAAGGCTGGTAGATTTGACTCTGTCCGCCATCCACTAAACCTGTTATGTCTAAATCGGCCACAACAGGAGTAAATGCCTGATACTGAAAATTAAGTGAAAATTAAGTGAAAATTAAGTTGAATGCATCATAGAATACGTACCCAACGTTGAATACTTTAACACTCCTATCTTTGACATTAGTTCAATATTAGTTAATAGTGTTTGTAAAAAACCAACAAAATCCTTAATGTATTTCGCATGAGTATCGAGACCCTCTAGTTATACTATTTTATTTGAGTTTAATGATATAAGTTTTTAAGTGGTTTCGCGAAATATTTTCCCACCCCAACCACCATAGGGGGCGCTCACCACTTCGAACACCCATTTTGAGAACTCCCCTCTTAGAGCTGAGTTCAATAATATAGGTGTTGTGGATTTGGGCCCTCAGGAGAGGAATCTATAACGGATATCTCAGACACGATTGGGATTTTGCTATATTTGATGATAGGTTTTATAAAATTTAAGCATTATGTTATAATTTAAGAATTTAATTCTCTAATTACTAATGCCGACAACTTGACACACTACATCCAATCTACACCTCTATGCCACAAAAATAACTGTTAATAATTATTTAAGTGAAATATATCATCATAGATGCTGAGTGAGTAGTGTAAAATTAGTTTTGACATATAACGTTATAATGGCATTGTGTTTTAATAAATTCAATAGAATTATAAAATGTTTGTTGTTATAACGAGTGTGGAATAAAATCCAGAAAAAGTTTAAATATAGATTAAAATTATAATACTATATTAATTATTAATTATGTTTGTATTAATTTGAAGGTTAGTTTCTAAGTAAATGATTAATCAAAAAAAATTTTTAAAAATTTAATTTTTTATAATTTTTTTGCATTTAGACAATACTAAAAAGCGTTTTTGTCCAATAGAAACAACCCTTTGTAAAAAATTCAAAAATTTGTTCGGCTGATAATTTCGCTCTACCTTATTTCTTTATCAAAAATTATTGATTTCTGAGCTTTCCACCTTAATATTAATTAAATATTTTCAAAATAAAATTTTTTTAGCTCACTTTTTTAAAAAAGTAGTTTATGGATTTGACACTGTCCGTCTGTCCGTCCGTCTGTCCGTGTGTCCGCAGTACTCCTAGTCCAAGAAGTCTGCCACTTACAAGCTATATCTTAATACTTTGAACTTAGGAGAAAACTTTATAGACTTATTAGTTTACAAGTTATAAATTTACTAGGAGTAATAATACGCTAAAATAACAATTACTAAAATGGTTTAAACATAAACCTAACAATATTTATTTAAGAGAGATCTCTGTGAATTTGCCGTATTAAGTGTTAAGCACTAGTATATTTGCAAGCAAACCATCGATATACAGTGACTCCTGGCTATGTCCTAAGCGAGCGCATACCGCCAGCCAGTTGGTTGGTGCGTCCCACTTGTAGGTGGCGAGCTCTGGAGGAAGTGTCTGCCAACTTGGTCCAAGGTGTCTGTGAAAGCAGACCATCGATATCCAATGACTCCTGGCTATGTTTTGAGCGAGCGCATATCGGCAGCCAGTTGGTTGTTGCGTCCCACTGGTCGATGGCGAGCTCTGGAGGAAGGGTCTGCCAACTTCTCCACAGGTGTTTGTGTGAGTAAACCATCGTTGTACTCAGACTTAAATAAGGTAGGAGTCTCAATTAAATTCATTAAAATAAACTATACTATTTAATGTATAGAAAGAAGTTTACTCATATATTTTTTAAATAATGTTTAATAATTTTTATGCAACAATGTTCTTGAATTTTCGTTAAAAAATCTCAAATATTTTAACTTCAAATCTCATTAATTTAAATTATCATTTGTTCCCTCTTTGTAACATAAGAATGTCTTCAGTTTCAAGTAAACTTCGTGAATTAGTTTCCATATATGATGGCTATATTGTAACAATCACATCGGTGGTTAAAAATGTTCAAGATGTGTGTATAATCACACCCAAAACTGGCGATCTGAATCGCGCTTTGAGAAAGAGGTCAATACTTGTTTGCGATGACTCTGGTGTTAGCGTATGGGTGACTCTTTTGGAATTACTTAGCAGAATCGTTTAATTTCAAGGTTGACGACATTGTTAATTTGTGCAGATTTAAGGTTAGGGTTTTTAACAACTCGCGATCATTAAGCTCAATGTCGTTTTCCGATGTCATCCTTTCTCCATATACGGGCAAAGATGCGGATTCGTTTAAAAAACTTCCGATAAATGCCATTCCAATGGATGGTTACAAGTCAATTAAGGAGATAAAGGCGAGCGCAACTAGTGAGAACCAGTTTAATTGGATTAAAGCCAGCGTTCTTGCATTCAACATCGACAAATTTTACGATGGATGTTCCGTTTGTTCGAAGAAAAAAGAAAGCGAGTTATGCAGTACGTGTTGTAAGAATACGGATTCCTTACTTAAATTGGTTGCGACGCTTTATGTATCTGATGAAAGTGATAGCTTAAGGGTGATAGCTTTTTCAGAGTGTATGCATTAATTTACTCGCATTTGTGTTAAACATCACAAAGATAACTCGTTAATATGGTCGATTTGTTGAACAAACAGTGGTCTTGCGTGTTAATTATAAGAAAATTATGTATGGAGAACAGGAGAAATTGGACGTCATTGCCATTAGCATTGCTAAGGTTATTAATTAGTTTATAAAAGTTTGTATAAATAAATAAATAATCTAATTTTATCAAAACACAAACAAAATAAATTTATTGATAACAGTTCTTTTCTTAAGAAAAAGTGAGCTCTCTATGAATGTGTCGTTCTTGTTAAATTTTATTAGGGTGATTGAATTTTTTTGATGACAAAACGTCCAAAGCTATTGGAGACTGTCTGTAGTTTAGATGCAAAAAATTAGAAAAAATAAATTTTTTGTCTCTCTATCTATTTATTCGTGAGCGCTTGTCTGTGAGTGTCGCGCAGATAACCCACGATGGAGAGTTCTCTAATTTCCCCGATATTCCAACGCAGCACTAATGTCGTTCCAATTCCTCAGGGATAACCTCTTACAGGTATTAAGGGCCAGATCGCACTATCTTGTCCTAAGTCTTCCTCAAGGTCTTGTACTGGCTAGTTTTGCATTAAAAACAGTGTGGAATAATCTATTATGCGGAATTCTTAGGATGTGACCAAGCCAACGTAGTTGTAATTACTCTATACGGAGAATTAGTGACTCTGGAGATTACTGGTATTGTAGAACTCCTTATTCTATATCTTAAGGCTAGTCCTACAACTCTTAGAAGGATTCTCAATTCGGTCGCTTGTAACCTCGATCTCATATTTTCGGTCATAACTAAGGACGGGATTTTTCGTTAATAAAAAGTTCTTATTTCGGTCGGTTATCGGTTAAAAAATTATTAAAAATCGGTAAAGTCTTTCGGCTATCATATTTTATCAAATTGTTTAAAAATATAATTTTATTTTATCAAAATTAATCTTTATAATTTTTTTTGCATATGGAATTTTTTGTCTAAAACTAATTGAGCGTATCTCGTAATAAAATTTCGTTGAAAATTTTTTAATTAAAAATGATCTTTTCAAGTCAGTTTTCTTTTATAATAAAATTATCATTTGTTTATGGCCTTTTATTTATCTTTTTAATATTTTTTAAAGTATTTTTTAATATTTTCTTCATCTTTTACTGAAACATATTGAATTTCGCTTAAAAACTCAATTCGCATTTTCGGTCATCAATTTCAAAAATCGGTTTTTACGGTTAAGTAAACCATCTCTTAAAATGTTTATTTTAGCACTAACGTTATTTATAATTGTTTTAACCGAGGTTTTAACTCTTAAAAATTGTTCGGTTAAAACCGAAAAATCCGATTAGTCATTACCAAAAGTTCGTGATCATAGGTAAAGGGTCGGACAAAGATTTATTTGAAAACGGAAAGCTTTGCTTTTAATTAAGCTCTCATTTAGCAAATACTCTTCTGTTTAGTTGCAGAATAATTGATTCAGTTGCACCATATTGTCCTTCACTTTCTGTCCAACAGCCCGTTAATCGAGATTGTTACCACGATGTACTTAAACATCTCCACCTGATGTAGACGAGTTCACTTATTAACGGACTACATTCTCAGGAGTACGAGATAACACCATTGTTTCGGTCTCTGGAGTTCGTTCTGAGAAGGTACCAAAATTTCAAAGACGTGCCCAAAAATTAGTAGGCTTTTTTTAACATCTCCAAGTTCGATACTCTCTTGACCATGGCTGAGTCTTGAAATCTTGTGAATTTAGATGATGAAAAGGAGTTGTGGTAAGACACATCCTTGTCTGATACCAACACCCACAGAGAAGTTTTTTTACTTACGTCCAAGTATCCTGAAAACTCTTACTATCGCTGTATAGGGAAATGATTGCTCGTAACAGCTGATTTCTTACACCATACTCATCAAGTGTTCTCCACATAAGAATTCGTTCAACACGATTGCATGCTTTCTCTAAGTCTACAAATGCAATATAGATTTGTTTTGCATACTCCCATGTTATTTCGATGACTTGTTGCAGAATGAACAGTTAGTTGTTCCTCGGCCACTTCAAAATCTACTCTGCTCCTCCTGGATTACACACTTCAAATAACTTGCTATGTAGTAACTTTGCTTAGACATTTTAATAGGATTATATAATAAACACGAGTTAATAGATTAAGTTTTCGTTTTACTATTGTTCGTGATAAACATTATAAGTGTAAATAAAGTTTATTAATAAACATTAGTTTTAATTAATTGAGATTCACATTAATTTATGTGTTCATTAAAGTATATAAAGTATAACAGAGACATTTTGATAGATTTAATGATGATTTGTGTGAAGAATTATTGGGTTATTTAAGTGATTGTTTTGGTTTGCAATGCGTTAACAAACAATTCAAACATTTCATATTTAATAAACAAACAAAACTCAT
>JAQIVF010002776.1:0-10374 GCA_034698365.1 Steganacarus magnus | reverse complement strand
TATAAGCACAACTATAATTTAAATAATCAAAATATAATGAATTTAGATCTAAAAATAAATAACTTTGCAATTATCGTAAATTATTTTTTACATTTTCTACTAGATTTAAAATTATTTGTTAAAACTATAAGCTTTAGATACTGCAGTAATTTTATTTTAATTTTCTTACTCTTGATGCGCACTCTTGGCGTTCACGCTAGAAATAAAAGTTACGCTCGACGCTCGCACTAACGCCTGGCAAAAAACCTATGCTCATCGCTCGCGCTCGGCATCGAGCGCCATCCGCTCAAACGTTGTGCGGTAACTGGTTTTAGTGGGCAATTAATATTGAAAATGTGGCGAAATCGATGCACACATTGAGGACAAGCGAAAGCAAAAAGTTAAAGAAAATTCTATGATGTCAGTAAAAATATTTTTTGTCACGATTATATTAGATTGTATTATACTTAATAAATAAATTTGGGTATAAAATATCTTTCTTGATGAATATTAAAATAAAAAGCCTCTAAAAGAAGCAATAATTTTCAAAATAAAACAGCATTGAAATAATGTCACTAACAGTTTAATGCCAAAACAACGTTCATTAATGTTTATTTATTTTTGTGTTAATTAGTTATTAAGTCATTAAAGTAATAATCTATTCTTATAGTAACAATTAAGCACCTAATAATTGAAATAATAATAAGATGTTATTAATAGAGTTCCCACAATTCCCACGTTATTTTCGTTGACACGCAAAATGAAAATTCAATAATGCGTTTATTTCAACGCATTTACAAACGTAAACACATTTATAACGCAAGTTATATTTTATTTGAATTATATTCAGGAATGGGATTCTTTTAGTAAAATGCACAAAATAACAATTTTCCATAAAAAGTGCGAAAGAAATTCCTCCTTAACTTTAAACACCATAAAAATCCCGATTATATCGTACCAACTCATAATTAAATTTCGTAGTGATTTTGTTGTACAAAGATTCTAATTTTCTGTCGGTAAACTCTAATCTTTAGATTGAAAATATATAAATAAATAAACGTATTGCTCACAAACGTTATATTTTTTTATAATTATTGATTTTGTTAAGAACGTAAGAAAATCTAAAAAAGAATCTAATAAATAGAAGCATAGGACATCTAAAACATGTTTTATCGATTAATTAGATCATTAGATGATTTCTATATTTAAGAATATTTTAAGTTAACTAGTGTTGTTGTTTCAATTTTCTAGATTTGAAATTCAAAACAATTACATAAAGCAGAAAACTTATTATAATCGATAAATAATGAATTTACCGAATTTTTAAAATAATTTGGAATTTATTAATAGATTCAGTTAGAAATGGAAAATTTTGAATCCAATTTAAACTTAATGTTTATTAAATTTGGATTTTGATCTAAAAGATGAGATTTTGATTATCGCTACTGGAATGCAATGCCAAATATTAAGTAATTTTTAAGCATATAATAACAGATTAACAAGTGTTCTGCTAACAAAGCTATACTTGAAACAATTAATCCGATGCCGAATAAATAGTAGACACCGCACAAACGATTATACGATAAACTGTAGTAAATATACTTTTCACGCCACAAGTTATTAGAATTGTCCACAACTTTGTTGACCGCTATCGCCATCCAGTGATCGTATGTTCCGCTTTCAAACAAACCTCTTATTCTACAAATTTTACAACATTGGAGGAAAAAAACTCAATTAATTAAAGAAAATGTGTAATATATAAATTTTTTTGTGATGGAAAATAAAATTATACTTACAATTTATTAATAACATTATTCAGTGCCGCATTGAGCGGCGATATATGGAGCGAATAAGCGCTGGCAGTGAAACTCGATTCGGAAATATGAAACTCCTTACGCACGTAATGATGAATATAGTCAATCTCTCCCCTATTCATCACCAGTACATGACTGCCGGATGAGATTTTCTTGATTACACGTTGACTATCCGAGTGTGACACGTTTAGCACGTGGCCGCTAACGATTGTTTGCGTGCGGCTCAGAAAGTTTTCCGATTTGTCAGTTTTCTGTGCTCGAAAATAATTCCAGAAAAATGATTCTTTCACTGCGAAAATCTTTAATTCTTCAGTTTCGTAAAGTTGTTCGAATGTATCGATTGTTTTCCACTGCGAATTTTGCATGAAATAATTAAGTAATACCCCAGACAGTGACGATAACAATATAGTGCAGCACATCAACCAAACAAAGAGAATAAATTTCTGTTGCCATCGATTTATTTGCTTCTTATAGTAAAGATTACTGAAAGGTTCCGACAATAGAACCGCAGAGAATTGCCAGAATGTCGTGAAAAATGTTCTCAGCAAAGGCTTATTATTTGCAAGTGTATCGGCAGTGAGTGTAATCAATACTATTGCCGCCAATAGATACCATGTATTTTGATCAAAGCTATTCACGAATTTAAAAGTCGGCCATTCAACTAACTTAGGTAATGATAGAATGCAGTTTCCCTGTAATATACCCAATAATCGTGCCATTGTTAAATTCTGACCGTAAGATTTCATGAGTTCAATGTACGAATACGTCGCCGGATACATATTGATGTCGAGTTCGTTTCGCTCGAATTGCGTTTGAATGTGCGCACTGTTTTCGTAGTCTGAATTGCCTCGAAACAGACTAAAAAATATTATTTTATTTAAAATTTATAATGTGTTTATTCATTCTTTTCTCATACCTATAGCCATATCTAATCGAAAGCTCAACAATGAGTTGCATGATTGGTCCACAGATGCCATAATTGTTGAATGTTACAAACGGATAGTAATTAAATGGTTTAACTCTCAATACTTTATTATAATTGATTGTGTGGTTTGTGTCACAATTAAATGATGTATAACTGTATTCACGGATTTTATAACATAAACTGTTAACCATAATAAGTTCTTAATAACTTCTTCTTAACCTTAATAACTTCAATTTCTATGCGAATTATATTTTATTGACTTTTGAAAACTGATAATTATTGCTACGGTGCTATCGTAGCAAAATAATGAAATGTTTTGATTTCTTAATAGCGCGGGTTATCTAAGAAATCGAATATATTGTTCAATAGATTGATTGTATTTTTGTCATTAATAACATTTTCGTTAGAAATTATATTTTTAGCAGCAATCGATTTTCATACTTACATAGTAGAGTATGACTGTTTGTGAATTTACTTTTTAAAACACTAAAAATTTCTTATAAATTTATATTATACTGTATTATTCCATTTCTTGCGCTAATAAATTTCGATAACAAAATTATTTTGATGACTATAAATAAAAATTCTTTAATATCTGAACTCTATTGAGTCAATGCAAACTTTTTTTCAGAATCGTTTGCATTGACTCATTTAATGATTGAAATTAAATATTCAAATAAAAGGAAAACTAAATTTTGTTGTCAATAAAATAGTTTTTTTTATATATAAACCTCGTTAAGCATAATGAATATTTTAATTATTGAAAGAAGTGTAGCGGTTTAGGAAAACAATTTGCTTCTAACAACAGAAATAAAACTTATAAACCATTAGTGCTTACAATTATTTTTTTGCTTCTTTTAAAGCCATAGCTACATAGATGGGGGTGTTTGCCCATGGTTGACACCCCAAAACCGAAAAAATCTGACCCTCCCTAACGGAAAATCGAGATTTTGAAAAATTGTCGTTTAAGTCCGATGGGTTTTTGAGACCCCTGTAATTTTTGTCTAAAATGCGGAAAAATTGTCGTTTAAATCCTTTGAGATTTGATCCCACCCCCTAATATTTCGAGTATCTAGAGAGTTGACCCCTCCCTAGAGGTTTGGAGTTTGTGTAACTATGCTTAAAGCAAATGACAGATAGTTAAAGAAACAATAGGGGATATAAATTAAAATTAGGCCTTTTAGTTATAGTGAAAAAAATAATTATGGGAGATATGGAATAGAAATTTTGTTATCGAATCAGTGAATTCAGTTATGCGTCTTATAATAGTGAAATTAATAATGCGATAAATTATAGAAGTGTTGAGAGTTAAACCATATAATAATTACCCATACGTGACAGTTGATAATTATGGCATCTGTGGACCAATCATGAAATTCATTGTTGAGCTATCAATTAGATATGGCTATAGGTGTGTGCAGTTAATGACAATGCATAGCGTAGTTTTTTATGACGAGCGTCAATAGAGAGAAAAGATTGCACAAATTTTTGAAATCACATAAATATATGATTATATATTATATTATATATATATATATATATATATATATATATCTCAGATAATATATAATGGAAATTTTTACGTGTCGTTAGATGTTGCTAAGGGCAACATATTTCGCAATTGAAATGAAATATAATGCTTATGCATTACAGCTATTCCAACGAGAGAAGGCAAAATTTTGACTACAGTACTAATGCCCTCTACAACTCTTTACTGTGATGTTTAATGTGAAAATTTACATTCTTTTTAGAGTGCATCACAATAAATTTTGCCTTCTCTCGTTGGAATAGCTGTAATTAATGTGAGAGTATTGAAGAGATAGTTTCCTGTTATTGTAATAATTTGTGTTTATTGAAATTTAGTCATCTATCTATTAATTAAGTTTAGGAACGATGTAATATTACGGGAAAACATAAATGGAATGAAAATAAATTACTGTACAGTTGTAAGAGCCATTCGAAGACACGGGTTAATTTAATTATTTCAAGTTTTGAGTTTGCGAAGCAAACGGGTAACACTAGTATATATATATTTAAATAAATCACATAAAATTTGGCCAAATTTTTTGAGAAAAATTAAAAACTTTTGATATTTCTTTGACAAATATTACTAATTTTTACTCTAATTTTGACAAAATTATTTTAATAAATTAATTTAATATAAATTAAGCTTAAATCTATTTAGAATATTAAAATATACTTTTAAAAACACTTCACGTCACTGTAATAATTTTAGTTCACATTTAAACATTTATAGGTTTTAGTTATTCATTATTTAATAAAATATTTGCACTATTTTTAAATGAAGTGAGCCTTTTATAAATTTACCGCTTTAATCAAATTAAATCAATTTTATTCAAATTTAAAATTGTTATTTTCATATTTTTTTAAAAAAAAAGTGTTTTATTTTTGTTAAAATAGAAATTTCGCTAAAATAATGCCATATAAACAAATAACATTAATAAATGAAGTTATATATTCTGTTCATTTTCTTTTAAAAGTCAACATATGCTCTATATTTGTATAGATTTAAACTCAAATTATTGTAGATAGTTTTAAAAAATTAGAATTTTATAGTTTATTTGAGAAAAAATTCAAAAATATTTGGAAAAAATTGAAATTCTTTAAGAAAATCGAATATCTTTGCTCAAATTCTTTGACAAAAATAAATTTCTTTGATTTTCTTTGATCAAAGAATATTATACCCCTTGCGTATAACTATTTAATATATAATTTGTTACTAATAATATATATAATTTGTTACTAAAATCTAATGTTAGAAACATTATATTTTCAAAGCATTGTGACAATAAATTTAAAACAATATTGATTTAAGTGAGTATAATATAGAAGCAGAACCTATTTACTGAAATTGTATTTAACTGTAGTTAAGGCTTTTATTATTAACAATGGTTTCTGTTAATGGTCGTAAAAATTTAATTTTCTTTTTTATTTAATGGATAATATGTAATGAATTAACAGATATCATTAATAATGACCATATGCTCAGACATATAATAGGCCACAGATTCATAATGAACTTAAATATATATTATTTACGTTATATTTATAATTAAAAATTAATAATCTTTAGTTAAATCATAAATATTAATACTAAATTTTGTTCACTATTGAATAATTTAAAGTTTTGTGTGCTTATTTCTTATGTGTGATTTTAATTCACGTGATGTCACAAAACTTTTTACACACTCATTATAATCACATTTAAATGGCTTATAACCCTCATGTCGACGAATGTGTTCAATGAGATATTTTTTCAACTTAAACTTTTTGTCGCATCCATTGTGATCGCACGCAAACAACATCACTTCGGTATGTATGGCTGAATGTAGTTTCAAATTTTCTCGCTGAGCAAATCGTTTTCGACACGATTTAAATTCACATTTGTATGGCTTTAATGTCGAATGAATATTCAACTGATGCGCAGCCAAACGTGATTTTCGAGCAAACGATCTGCGACACTGATCGCACTTATATTGTTTGATACCTAAATGAACGCATTGATGAGCTTTCAATTGAGAATAATCACTAAATCTGTGTCTACATTGCGGCCATTCGCATATCAATGACCGTTGTTTCCAATGATCTCTTCTAAACTCTTCTAACTTCGATTCATCATAAATACTATTAAATTTATTGCATTGATTTGAATGATTACGTTTATGTTGAGTTAACTGGTGTTTGCATTTCGTTGTGTACTGACAATATTCGCATTTATAAATCAATTCATTTATGGCCACAAACTTAAATTTAAAACAATTGTAAATATTATCATATTTTAATTCACTTTTCTTGTTTGTTAATATATCCACAAAATCACGTGAGCGGCTATTATTTATTAGTTTGAATTTTTGCTGATATAACTCTTTAGTTTTTAAATAGATCTCATTTAAGTTAGTTATGCTTGAAATTAAGCACACCTTTTCTCTAATTAGCGTTTCAGTGTTATCTAAATCACTGATTTTAAAAACTTTCGTCATTATGATTAGCTAAAATTCAATCACAAAATAAATTATTTAGAAATGAATCAAAAGTTTAAATAGTAAAAAAATATGTGATTCAATTTTACTTTGCATACACACGAGTTTAATTAGCGCTGAAAAATATTAACAAATTCAGTATCCAATAGCGAAACACGAGTGGAGGCGAAATAATCCACTCAAGTGTGTTGTGATTATATTGTTAAAGATTAAGGTCAATATTATAAGGCAAACACGTGAAAGGCATATATTTGAGAAAAGAATGTTAATCTTTTATTATAGGACATTGCAGATATAATCACAATCAACAGCTGCAGCTTTTGATTTAAAATTTTAAGCAACACTGAAATACTTTACACTGATTGGAATAAACTTTATATTCACAGATATTTTTTCTTTTCTTTTTTTTGTAAATTAGGCGAACTTAATCATTAAGTCAAGGATATGTTCAAATTTATTAGAGATCACGTCTGGATCAGAGATCACATTTGTTCAGTAATGTTAGTTTGTTTACATATTTTGTTAGTACGCAATGGGCCAAAGCACGAGTATTAAGGGGAACATTGCAAGTTTATCATTAATTTAGAAAAAATCTATTGAATTTAATCAGAAATCAAATTTTTATATGTTAATAAACAATATGCCGTTGTCGGTGTCGATCACGATTATATTTATACCAAAACGTTTTCTCGCATCCATTATAATCACAAGCAAACGATTTCTGTCCGCTGTGTGTCAATAAATGTCGCTTTAAGTGAACATCGGTTGTATAACTTTTTTCACAATCTTTGAATTCACATTTATATGGTTTGATTTTCTGTTGCTGCGAACTATTTGTTTGATGCAATTTTAGGTGTTTATGTCTTATGTGTGATTTTAAGTCAAACTGTGCAAAAAATCTCATCACACATCCATCATAATCACACTTAAACGGTCGATACTCGTTGTGTCGCGTTTGATGTCTTTTAAGAGCATCGTCACTCCAAAATCTTTTGCCGCATCCTTTGTACTCACAAATAATTCTCTCTCCGCTATGTGTCAGTATATGTTGTTTATGGCTCATTTTGCTTGTAAATGTTTTATCGCAATCTTTAAATTAACACTTGTATGGCTTAAGTATTGGGTGAGATCGTCGATGATCTCTTAAAGCATTAATAGATTTTAATGTTTTTTTGCATTTATTGCACACATATTTGTGTGAATTAGTGTGTAGATTGTGATGACTTTTCAAATGAGAGCTGTTATAGAAACTTAGACCACATTGTGGCCAAACACATTTAAAACGCCTTTCGGTTTGAGTATGAGTTGATGATGAATGCACTTTTAGTGCGAAGTTTGAAGTATACTGTTTGCAACACTGAGCGCATTTATATTTTTTGATGCCAAAGTGCACACTATTTTGATGGCTTTTCAAAGCATCCAATTGAACGAACCTCTGACCACATTGAGGCCAATTACACACCACTAACTTTACATTACCACCACCACTAGTATGCGTTAACTGATGCCGTTTCAAATGTGATGTACAATTAGTTTTATAGTCACACTCTGCATGATTGCAGTTAAATCGATACGTATTTGTGTGACAAATAAGTTTGTGTTTGCTTAGATAACCTTTCCATTTCGTAGTGAATGAACAGTTACTGTAATCACATTTATATTTAATATTTTTGTTGTCATTGAATACTATTTTATTAAACTTAATGCGATTATAAAAATTATATTTATTTTCATTGAGTGCTGAATTATCGTCGAACTCGCAAAACAAGCGACGATTGCTGAACAAATCACGTCTTCTGTTAAAATTCTCACCAATTGTTTTTCGGAACTCTTGTTTTATTTTAATTAATTTTGAAATGAGGCACACTTTATCACTAATTAATAATTTAGTTTCACTAAATATATCACTTAATTCATTGGCTGACATTTTTTTAAAATAAAATAAATAGTGTGGTCACTCACGTTGTAAAGTGTGCACAGACATGCACATACACACACACACACACACAACGCTAGCAATAATACTGTAGTGTTCAATGTATGTGTGATAAATTACTAGTGTTTGACATATTGTGATATATTTACCGGAAAAACCTGTTTTATTTGTTGAAATATCCACCAACTGATAAGACTAGAGTAGTGGTCGTAATTTTTGCGTTTCATTGCAATAGTAGTAATTGTGTAGTAAATCTAATTCTCTAAGAATTTACCACTTGTTTTGTCATTTTGACATTTTTCAAGGTCATAATAAAATAAAATCATGCAAAATACCGAGTATTCAAGTTCAATGTTTGACATTTGCAAATCACTGCCACCTGATTTGGTGATCAAAAATAGTGGAAATCATTTCTACGCGATAGGTTTGTGGCAGTTTCCGATTGGCAAAGCTCAGCGAAAAATAATCTAGTTGTTAGTATATTATGCGTTCAAACACTCGTTTCACTCATAACTAAAAAGGAGGATAAAAAGTTTTTCGTCAAAATCGGAGATTTTTGTTACTTCTTAAATATTCGCTATTAATTTAACTCATGTCTGGTATTGCTGTGTTTTTTCCCTATTATCAGTGAAGCGATACATCACTGGAATTACACTCACAATATATGGCCGACATATATGAAAGTGTTTGAAATGATGGCCGGATTGCGTTCACCACAATCTGTTGGTCTCAATGATCCGAAAGACATTCGCAAAATTATAAAAATCTCGCGATATCTATTTACGTTTGTCGAATTCAACTCTAATCTGTTGTTTCCAATATTAGCGCTTATAGCGAGTTTCATTCACGTAGCTCTTAACGGCAATTACTCGCAAATGATTTTATATGCGTTTCCGTGGAGTTTGGTTTTCGCATTTAGCTGTACCTATTACTGCAGTGTAATTGCCTGGCAATTCACTTACTTCTATCTCATATTTGCTATTATTTGAAGTTAAGACTAAGTATTATCAGTAGGAAAATGAGAGATAAACAGCGAAACATTGTCGCAACTGTCGACTATGTTACCAAATCATTGAATAAAATTCTTGGAATATTCTGGAATATGACTATTTCATAGTCACATGATCAAAGTACAATTCCCGAGCCTAAGTAAATGAGTCTCACATCTCTGTCATTTGGGCCCGAGTTTGAGACGATGTACATACTTGGCCTATCCTTTAAATTTGTAATGTACTTCAGTGAGTTAATCTTTCTCATTCGTGATTCAGACTTCATAGAGTAAGCATCAAAATAATTGTAATGTAGGTATTAGATTGTGTTGTTTTCTTTTATATTTTTATTTTTTACAAATTATTTTGTATCTTAACTTTTAATTTTTGTTTTATTGTTATAATTTATAATGCATTTTTTATAATTTTTTAATTAGTTCAACATTGTTTTACTAGATCGAACATTTTTAAATTATAGATTTCAAAAAGTAATTTAGTAAGTGTTTGAGAGAATAAGGTGAAACCTATAAGTTAAGCACTTTTAGTTTTTTACAAATAACTTTTTAATTAAAAGGAATATAGTATTGAATCTTTAATGAAACATTAAGCCCATTACCTGTAATAATAACATATAAAAATATATTTTAAAAAATATTTAATTTTATAATTATTAATAAAAAAGTTAAATTTAGTGAGGAAATAAGTTAAGCACTTTTTAAGATAAGCTTAA
>JAQIVF010002775.1:0-10374 GCA_034698365.1 Steganacarus magnus | reverse complement strand
ACTGATATTTTTTTATTTGCCTTAGTTGTTGCCGAGCAATCAATGCCTGCTACTATCGAGAGAATTTGCGTGATAAAGTGCTTTTTTAGTAACCAAATAATGTATGGGTTTTTTTCTCTCTTCATATATGTACAGTATTTTACAGAGATTTTCGCTGTAGTAATTAGTACCGTATTAACATTTTTAAAAATACTGTTTTAAATTAAAAATTTTCTATGACTGCGCGTTACTTCATTTTCCATTGAAATTAATAATAATTGCTATCATTGTCTGGTCTCCTGTTAAATGTTTAGTGAAATTTTTTTTATTGCGCGCTTGAAAGCATGATAATAATAAAATTTAATTAATTTGATGCATTCTCTCTCTCTCTTTCGAGAAGAATAATAGCGCGCAAAATACATACATAATTATATACATC
This sequence comes from Steganacarus magnus, assembly GCA_034698365.1. Lineage (NCBI taxonomy): Eukaryota > Metazoa > Arthropoda > Arachnida > Sarcoptiformes > Steganacaridae > Steganacarus > Steganacarus magnus. Next base: position 9,956 of record JAQIVF010002775.1, on the reverse strand, counting down.
AAACTTATTATTATATCACTAATTCTACTTTCGCTCAACTTATTTGAGTGTACTTAATGTTAATTAATTTTGTCACAATTATAACACACACTGGATTTTTCGAGAAAAATTATGATTTCAAGAGAAAAACTTATGAAATGCAAAATTTTTATGTTATAATAAATTAGTCGCAGGTTTTATACTCTCTATTTTGCTTATTATGCGTATCTGTTTATGCTCTTAAGAATTTAATTTCGATTCTCTCTCTCTCTCTCTCTCTCTATTCTCATGCTAGTGTGGTATTACTGAAACTTACATACATGTATGGAGTAATTTGTTGCCATCGATCAATAAGAGGCCAAATGCTAGACCGAAATAGTGGTAGAGATGGAGAGAGAGAGCACAGCGAATGCAGATATCAATATGATTGAGAGCTAAATTGTTTGCAAACGCGTATACGAGAGTATATCACGTTTTGCCTCAACAAACACGAGATTGCAGGCTACAAATTATTGATGCGATCGCGCTGTGTATATAAGGGTTTGATCACAGGTTCGCACCACTTTTAATATTTAACTTTAAATGCGATGGCAAGCAAACAACAAGAAATAAACTGCATATTTCGCCCTAAATTGCGTTTAATATATGTTTTATATGCAAAATTGCGATAAGAAAACTGTTCGCTTTGATATAATGCACCGAAAATTGGTTTTTCAGGTAATATTTTTTCTTCGCGCACACAATTTATCAGAAAAATATTGGAATTAAGTGGAGAAATGGGGAAAAAATATATTATACTTCATTCGCGTCTAAAGTAGAAAACTAAACAAAAAAATAGCAATTCTAAACCTTTCACTGTAATGATGAAGACATCATAAAAAATAATATTAAAGAGAGAAAGAAAAACAAAACAAAATAAAAAATAAAAAATAGAAAATAAAATAAAATAAAAAAATTTCGGTTAAATGGGATTTAAGAAAATTGAGTTTCGGAAATAAAGTCTCTTTTTCACACACACACACACACAATCTCTCTCTCACTCTTGAATAAAGTTACTATAGAACGAGCGAGAGAACTAATATTAAAGCACAAAATCGATATATCGAAAGTTGACTAAAACTAGTGATACAAACTGTAAGAGAAAAAGTTTCTCTCAATTTCGCATTTTCTCGTTAGTGCTGTGCTGCTCGCAAAGTAATGCACAGTTTTCTGTAATCATAGCCACACTCATACTCGCTGTAATAACGCGCCGTAATATTTTAAACGACTAACTTAGTCTTTCGATGCGATAGTTTTTTTCTTTGGATTTTTAAGTCGGTAATACAGTAAAAGATATATTATACAACCAAATACTTTACATAACAATAAATTAGACCCGGTTTTAGTGTGTGTATGTGTCTGTTTTGCGTATCACTCGCTGTGTCTGCTTATACTCTTAAAAATTCATATAAACTAGAAATTACATGCACACAATAAAAATGACTAACAATTTTTCTATGAATTATTCTCTAAACGCTTAAAAATTTATTTCGCTCTCTCTCTCTGTTATTTAAGATAGAAAAAGGAAAGAGAGTCTACAGTACTGTAGACGAGAATAGAAAATATCTTATCAATAATTTTATTTATAACAAGTTCATAGATCTATAATTGACTGACAATAATAAACTCGTTCAACACTCGTTTCACCAAAAAAAAAAAAAAAAAATCCTTTTGGCATAAAATACTGTACTGATGGGAATTTATTTCTATTTATATTTAGTCCGTAAACTACAAAATCATGATTTTCCGCAATTATTATCAACAACAAAAAAATGTTTTAAACTGTACGCCTGTAAAAAAAGTAATTCTTTCCATACCAATAATAACTACTATTATTAAACTTTTTCCTTAAATTTCCGTAAACTACTAATAACTTACTATTGCTTCTACAATAGCGTTTGGCATTCGAAAATAGCTTCATTGGAAAACAATTATTATTAAGTTAATAATGAAAAAAATGCCACCACAACTAATTAACATAACAGTAATAATAAGAAGTCAATTTAAAATTCTTTCCCTCTCTCTGTGTGTGTGATTGATAATTGACATTAAGAGAAAATAATTTTTTTCTCGATTAACTCGAATAAATTATAGTGTATTTTGTTTCTCAGACTCTTTTTTATTTCTGGTTATGGTATTTGTTTGTTCAAACATAAATAAAAATTCTATACAAATATTCAACTTCTCGATTCACCCTTTCAATCATATGATCATATCTCTTAATCGCTTTATGATCATTAAGACGAAATTTAATTAAGCGTGACTTTTTGGGCCATAACTCTTCTCTCCGGTATTTTAGTTTATTTAAGAAGTACTTACGTTAAACCATAAACAGTAGTTAACTTCTCTCTGTTGTATTGATTGACAACGCAATTCTCACCAAACACACAACTTAATGATCTTAATTATTCAGTGCGCACCGAAAATAATAATAATCGAGTCGACGACTCACGGAACTATATTAAAGCTAAATAAGTTTTTTTTTAAAAAGAAACAATTTTGTAGTTTCCACTGTACAACAACAACAACAACACACTAAAACACGAATAATGTGTTCAACAAAACTAAAAAATTATGTTCTGCTCTGATTGAGTGTATTTGTTATCAAAATTAATGATGACAACCCAACGAGTAACAAGTATTTTTACGCACAACCAGTTGTAATATTATTAATGACAAAAACCGAAATATTTAAATAATACTGTAATAATTTTTACTACGCGTATAAACTGATACTGAATTTAAAAGTTTAAATTTTTGAACAGCGAACGAACTGTCAAATGGGCTCTAAATTTTGTTGCCAACACATACGGAGCAGGTTTTTCCGTTTTAGGTGTCTGAGAGCCATGACGACAGCTGTGGTGCGAATTTTTGAACTCGCGAGTCTATGCTAAGTTATTGGACCCCGCTTTTGGCTATAACCACACCACAGGAAATAACAGTAGACCTCCAACAGCAAAAAAGAAAACGCTTATCAATATCAGTGCCTGTAAAGTGTGTGCGTAGTTATTCAGTGTATGAAAGGTATGCCAGTATACGAAATAGCATCTGTTACTCTCTTCTTCTCGCTGTGTGTGTCTCGCTATTCATTGACCGTTTTTTTTTTGGTTTAATACGCAATACTTTTTAAAAACAGTGTCGTAAACGAGACATCTATTTATAGTTTCCTTAAAATATTCATTGAACCAAAACTGCTGCAGAGGTTTCGCTATTTCGGATTGAAGTTAAAGTGATTTTTCGCAATAATATACAGTAAAACCTTTTTAGACTATTTTCCTCTTTTCCTCTTTGAATAGCTTATTGATTTCGTAAGACACCAATAGTGACACGAGAATAAAAGCGGTATTTTGTTACTAAATAACAAAATTACATAAAAATATCTTTCGAGTACAATAAGGTACACATTGTTATAAAACAATAAACTTTTATGTAATTTTGTTATTATTGTTTTATTAAATGTGTCTCTAATTGTACTCAAAAATATCAATTTTTATTAATCAAAACCTTTCATGCGCTATAAAATATTAATAATAAAGCTTTAATAAATTTTATTTTAACTTTATTTTATATAATGCCTGCCTTTATTTAATTTAATAAAACAACATTTCCCTGTTTTGTGCAATGTTTTAATTGACAGCGTAATTATCCCAAAATAGGTTTATCGACAAACTCAACGCTACCGCCGCTTGAGTGCAATTCAAACAGATAAATGTCATTCTTGCCAGTCTTCAACAGCGTTGACGGCACGTACAGTGTCTTCTGCGGACCTTTACTCCAATACCTGCCGATATTGAAGCCGTTGACAAACGCGTTACCTTTAGTCCAGTTATCCAGCTTCAGGAAAGTGTCTTTCGGCGCACCCGTCACGTCGAGCTCAGCCCTGAACATCGCCGGACTCTTAATATTGGCGAACGCCAACCAGTTTAAACCGCTCAGACTCTGCACAAAACTTTGCTTAAAGTCTAGCGGATAGATTTGGAAACCGGTGTGCACCTTATCGTCGGTCGACACGTCTCCATTCAAACCCTTTCGCGCTGTGTTCATATTTCCGCCGTTAACGCGACCCGTGTTCTCGACCAGTACGTCGAGCGTGTGAGTGTCACCGGTGGCGGTAAACGAGGCAGACGTCACATTCAGTGTATAATCGGTTGCCTGTTCGACAGTCGCCACTTCGTGATTGTCGATAGCGATCACTCCGCGATCGGAAACTCCGCCTAAACAAACATAGATCTGTCATTAGTTGTGAACCTTGTCTATAATTTATTATATTTTGTTCGCAATTATCTCGTCTTTTTCGTTTCGAAAATTAATGACTTCTAGTCAGTGTGTGTGTGTGTGTGTGTGTATGGCTATACGAATAACTTTTCTAAAGCGCGGGTTGCGTTGACTGACATAATAATTAAAAAATACAATTACACGGAGAAATTAACGAATTAGCGTTTCAGTAGAAAAAGTCAAATTAATGAATGCGTTATAAAACTGAGATGTTATCGAAAATTATTACGAACACATACAGTATAAGACAGTCTTTTGTTTAGATAAATTACTAAAATTTTGCATCCATTAAATTTGAAAAATAATGTGCAAATGCAAACATTAAATGCCACGTAACTTCGCAAATATGTTGTAGGATTCGATGCCATATAGGGTTAAAATGTTTAAAATGTCTATCAAATTATACCATACCCTTCAGCGTGAGTTTAGTGAATTTCGCGACTGATGCGCGATAGAGAGTGAAACCAAAGTGTTGTCCATAGTTAGTGCCAATATTCAAAAGCTCCATATGTACGGGTTTATCGGAAGCGATTGCTTTCACTTTACTCAACAGGTCGTTGTATGGCAGATACTCGGTTGTCTTAACCACTCCATAATGCGCCGCATTCTCAACTTTCGGTATATCTGGTGTCAGTACCATTGGTTCGCCCCTTTCTTTCCTGAACTTATCGAACAACTCTTTTGTTTTGTAGTATTTATCCGTGTAATTGCCTGAAATAAAAATAATTTTACCATAAGAAATCTAGATTAATAAAGAGTATTATTGATATATCACGAGAGTATTTTTCATTTCATCAGAAACCTGATTCAGAAAGCGGTGCGTTATAGTCATAGCTAGTGATAACGTGTCCGCCGTTCATAAAACCGAAATTAGTGCCGCCGTGAAACATGTAGAAGTTAATGGACGAATTCGCTTTGAACAGTGTATCGCTGACCTGCTGCTCGAAGTGGGCGAGAGTCATGGTGTGATGCGCATCGCCCCAGTTGTCGAACCAACCCGGCCAGAACTCCGACACGTATAGCGGTTTGTTTGGCTGATTTTTGCGCAAATCAGTGAGGATTGCCAGCGCGTCGTTGTTTAGGTTTGCGGTCTCCAAAACACCTGAGAATAATTTTTTTGGGGGGGGGGGGTTTATTTAATAATAATAATAATAATAATACATGTTAAACAATTTCTTTTTGAACGATGAAATAAATACCTGTGAAATTTTTGATTGGATTTGTTCGCGCTTTAGAGCCGGGATCTGAGGTAAAGAGTAACTCTTTGAACCCAGTTTTGGTTACCGTATCTTTCAGAAAAGTCAAGTATTCATTGTCGTTGGCGTTATTAATGCCGCCGTATTCGTTCTCGAGTTGAAACGCAATGATCGGTCCGCCATTCACCGAAAACGTGTGATTATTAGCGATGCTCAGAACTTTATTATAATACTTCGCCACCGCATCCAAGTATGGCTTATAGTTCGATCGCAGTTTCATAGACGCGTCTCTGAGCAGCCACGCGGGAAAGCCTCCCATTTCCCACTCCGCGCATATGTACGGTCCGGGTCTGTAAACGGCGAACATATCCGCCTCCTTAATCGCCTTGAAAAACGCGTCCAAATTCAAGAACCCGGTCTCGAAATCCCAGTTACCAGGCGTTTCTTCGTGTAAATTCCACGGCGAATATAATTGCACCTAAAATTTAATTTTTTAAAAAAAACATTTGTTTAATTTTTTTTCTGTTTGAGAAAAAACCAAGCGAAACATTTCTGTTGAGAGTGAGAAAAATTATTTTACAGCGTTAAGCCCCGCGGCTTTATATTTTAGAAGCCTATCCTTCCATAATTCCTGTGGCACACGGAAGTAGTGTAGTGAACCGCTAAGCAGTGTTATCTCTTTTCCATTCAGCATAAACTGATTGCTGTCCGCCTTCAGACCAGACTTGATTCCGCCGCTCGTGTAGTACTCGTAAAGTGTCGGCAAATCAGCTGCGGATGAGTAGTTGATAGTGATTATTACCGCAAATACTAATATCCACTTTAGTATCATTTTATAGACTGTTTTTTTCTTCTGTGAAAACTTCTATAAAATAATAATGTATTTTTAATCTTATTTTTTTCGTACGCGCTTATATAAGCGGTGATAATGATTTCACCATTTGCTAAATTCTCACAAAACTATTTGGGAATAAAATCCAGATTTAATGCTTGTTTTTGTGTCTAATTTATCAGTTAATAGCGTCGCGTTGGATTTAATTTAAAACGGATATTATAGCAATCACTTTAGACTTTAATAGACTTTTTTAGATTTATTATAATTTTATCAGAATATTATTATTTTTTACCCTCTATTGGCAATTATTATTAGAAATATATAATATTATAAAATTGAATGAAACCTTTGAAAACATCTCTCTAATACTGTATAAGAAATAATTATGTGTCACTGTATATTTATTGTCACTCTATAATAGTTATTGTTACAGTAGTATTAGTTATATTAGTCAACTCGTAATTAGACTATGTTTTTTAGTATGTTCTCAATTTATGTTCTGTAGCGTTGTTTAATCAGAGAATATTAAAATAAATATGGATATTTATATATATTCTTAGTAAACACTGAAAAATAAAAATTAAAAATAAATTTAAATAATGTCCATTCAAAGCATTGGCTCATTAATCACATCTCGAAACTTTATATAATTGTATAACTTTTATGTCTGATGACCTCTTTCTTTGTTTATATAATCACTGAATGATAGATTAAAAAAAATAACATAAAAAATGAGTTCACTTTGAATTGGGTGAAATAATTAAAGTTAAGCTAAGATATATTAATAGTAGTATTTATCACAGAAATTGTTTTGCTCCTAAAATATTTGAAAAGAAATTTTTATTTATAAGAAAATGATAATTTATATAAATATTTCATTCTAAAAATTAATCATAACAAGTGATAAATATATATATTTTTTTCTACCAAAATAAAATATTTCTTTCGTTAAAGACAGGAAGTATGAAACAGACAGTATTAGCGAATTTAGTAAATTCATTTTTTAATTTGTCTTTTACGCTATTAATCAAAAAAAATTATAATTAAATGGTAAATAATTTTATTCAAACAAAATTCCAAAATATTTGAATTATATTTTTATTCTTAACAAAAGCCATTGTTCAATACAATATAATGGGATACAAGGATTCCGACGAAGAAATTTCAATATAAAATCTCCGTTTCAATAGAAATTAAAAATTGTAGTTATCTTAAAATAGTTGTGTTTATATAATCAATAGAAATAAAAGTGTGTAACATTAATATATTACTAATAAATTAATTGTCAGATTTGGATCGAAATGAGTGTTTTGACGAACTGCCACTCTTTGCCTCCAAACTAATGAACTTCGATGGACTAGACTTCTCCGACTTTGCGTTCGCTGATCTTCGCGACGACACAGACTGCGCTGATTTCGCCGACGACAACATAGATTGCGATGACTTCCCCTCTGGACTATACTTCTTCGACTTCGAGTGTTTTGATCTCCTGGACGACACCGACAGCTCTGATTCCTCTGACAACAACTCAGGCTTCGATGACTTCTCCGATTTGGCTGACGTTGTTGTGTCCGATTCCTCCAATGATTTCATAATAGATTTCTCTTTTAGCTTTATTTCCACTTTTCGTTTACGTCTCATCGCCACAATAATTATGATTATGATAATAGCTATGATTACTATCAGTATAATAATGCCAATAATTATCCAAAGTATTGGCGGACTCTTCTTTCCTCTATCATCGTCACTCGAATGTTCTTCGGTAGTGGTATCTGTTTTTTGTTGATCGGGATTTCCAGTGTCGGGAGTGGCAGACCGTTGCGGTGGTGGACGAGTGGATGTGGAATGAACTGCTGGCTTAGCAGTGGTCGATGATGTCGAACCAGTTGTTGATGGTTTTTCTGGTGGTTTTACTGGTGGTTTTGTTGTTGGTTTTACTTGTGGTTTTGTTGTTAGTTTTGTTGGTCGTGTAACGACTGGAGGCACAACAGGCGGAACAACCTTTTCTGTCGAACTAATAGGAGACGGACCACACTTGAGAAAATCGGACCGAATTGACTTCGGTCTTCCTTTGCTGATCCGTCGAAACGTACCGTTGCCCGATGTTTGCTTATCGATGCGTAATACATAAAACTGGTCGCCAGTGAACACATAGAAACCGTCACCATCTTTATACGTGATTGCGTCGATTTTTCGCGGTGTCTCGAAATCCTTCTTCGCGTCCGAAATCACTTCGAATGGGTTCGAGTATTGAGAGTACGAGTGACACATATTGGCCCAATTAGCGCCCGCGTAACTACCGTTTTGTACGGCGTATACTTGCATGGGTGGGTACGTGAACATTGCGTCGACTGTTTTGGACCATCCGATCCTAATCGGTTGGATAACGCGGTATTCCTCGTACGTCGCAACTTTAGTCTCCAGAAACGAATCAGTGACGTCGTATAGCATATACTTATTGCCAGTTGACGTCTTCGATATGAGCACTACGTCGCGGTCTTCGCGAACTATTTTAACGTTAGACAATGTTCCGCATTCGCCCAACCAATTCATGTAAAAAGCGGCGTCAACTTTGGTAAATCCAGTTAACTTTTCGCCCTCTCTGGGAGTCATATCACTATCTTTGACAATGTAATAGTAACCGCCACTTGTGATGAAATACTGTTTAGTGTCGTCGATATACGCGATCGAATCAATTACCGAAACCGAGCATAAATCTTGCGTTAAAACTATAACCAATCGAGTGAATGCCAATATATTTAATAGATTGAGTGCCGAAGATGTATACATAAGTAATTATTAGTGATATGATATCGATGCGAAGAAGCAAATGGGTATCTAAACAGATTATCGCATATATTTTGCAAACAAATCGTTTGATACGTTAACAAAAATCAAATTTAAGTGTAAAGCTTGTGCGACACAGAAATCATTTTTGGAAGTTATTGTTGCGTTTGTCACCAAATATATAAGATTCCAATAATAGGAATTACTATCAGAATACCTCATATCACGCGCAATAATAATAATTTAGAATAACATCTTTTAAAAGTATTATAGTTTAATACTGATATATATATATATATATATATTTTTTTACCCAATTAGGGTTTGAATTCATCTAAACTATTGATTAAATTAAATTTTTTACCAAATCTGAAACACTAGACATTTGGAAACTTATTGAACATTCCTGAGATGAAACATCTCCTAATATAAGAATAAATAATAATAATACTTTATTACAATTCTAAAAGCATGTAAACTATTTTTTTCAGCGAATATAAAACTTACTTTAATAATAACAAGTGGTATTTAGAAAACTTTTTATTTTCGTTGTTAGAACACATTTTAATTTTTTAGTTTTAATAATTTAACGTTAAATTAAATATGAGCACACATACGTCAAAATATTTAATAAACTAAACATACAGCTAATCTGATTTTTTTATAATTCTAGATTTAAATGTTTGTGCGTTCTATTAAAAGTTCAGTCTTCTTTTATTGTAATTTTAGCCATTGATAATGATTGCTGTAAAGCAATCGAAACACTCAAGTGTATGTATGGTTCACTGTAAATGTGAATTTAACGTTGGATTATTAAAACTAAAAATCAAAAGTGGTATTTAATT
>JAQIVF010002774.1:0-10375 GCA_034698365.1 Steganacarus magnus | reverse complement strand
GAACATATACATAAGTTTCCGCTTAATTACTGTATTCAGTAAAAAGTCGGATTTCCCGAAAATGTCATGGCTCTGATAATTATTTACTTAATTTTTTACAAACAGCGAGTACTAATTATAGGGTACACATCGAATTAAACCATAATTTCTAACCAATACTGTGCGTTCTTTCAAGTCTAGCCTAATAATTCAAATAAAATAAATTTCGTGTCAGGAATAGTAATTTTTTTCATTTGGAAACTCTGTTAGCATTAAAAGTTTGTATTAATAAGGAATTGAGATTTCTATCGCACGTGGAATCAATACTGTAGAAGATTTTTAATAAAAATTTCCACCCATTATTCTTTATCTTAAAAAGAGATTTATTTTTAATTCATAACAGGAGGATATAAAAAGTAAGATTTGATGGTGAAAGCATTTTCGAGACACCCATATGTATTATGTATAGCAGGAATTAAACCCTTACTTTCGTTACCGAACAAAGTTAGAAAAAAAAATTAAAAAATTACTCACTACAGTACTGCAGGCATTCGAAAACATAGCTTTTCGAAATAATAAATTTTTTAAACAAATAAAAAGATATTGTTTTGTCTCAATAATATTCGTTTCTTTACTTTACACTCTTATTCTTATATTTTCTCTTCGATCATTTTGCTAATTATGCTTATTAGTAGTTATTGATACGAAATTTTAGCAAAGTTTCAGCACTAAGAATTTTCAATTCAACATATGTAAAGTATTTTCACAATATAGGCAGCGACGAGAAAAAAGAGCTGCCCGTTTATTTAAACTTTACAATTAGAGAAGAGCATTTTAACGGTTAAATTTTAACCGGTTAAGGTTAACCGACGATAAAAATGTTATCAAAGTTAAAATTTTGGATAAATTTAAGGTTAGAATTAGAACATATATAAACGGTTAAAGTTAAAAATTTATAATAGAGTTAACTGATTAACTTTTCCAACCTAATATTATGTATAATTCACTGCTATTTAATGAAAATATGATTCCATAAAACGCATATAAAAATATTATATTAGAAATATTGAATTATTTTTGAGATTTATATGCAGAGAATAATTGGATATGTACTAGAAAATATGATATAAAATGTTTAATTTAATTAAAAATACTTCAATTTAAAATTTTATTATTGAAAATAAAAAAATAGGTTAACCAGTTGTTAACCCAGAGTTAATTTAGTAAGAGAAAAAGTTAATGTAATTCTTAAACGGTTAGAGTTAAATTAAAATTGTTGGAGGTGTTAACGTTAGAAGTTCACAGAAAATTCTTAACTTTTAACCGATGCTCATCACTAATTACAATTTTCTTTATTAATTCATGAAGTTTTACTAAAAGTTTTTATAAAGTAAAATTTTATAAAACGCTAGTCAATCTCTCATGCCTTGATATTAATTATTAGAGTCTCAAAATGATAGCATTTGCTATTTTATTATTTCACATGATAATAGCTTTTAAATGCTATATGAGCTTGAATCACATAAAATTGAGGTGTTTTAGCTGTATTAATAAATGCTATTTTTGCTATTTTAATAATAAATGCTATTAAAGCTATTTATTTGCTATTTTCCCTCAAATAATAAAATTTTCGTTTAATTTCGATGAGTTTTCTGACTATCTCCAAATTTCGGAAAATTTTTAAAAAAATTTCAAGCCCGCCAAACTTTTAGTAAAATTAAAAATTTTTATTAACAGGTTCTAACGTTCCATGTGTTATATATATTGTAAAAAATAATTGCTATTTTTAGTGCTATTTTGGTAATTTTTTGATGGTATTTATAGCGCTAATTCGATATGTAATTCTTGCTATTTTTTTTTGAGTCTCTAACGATAAGGAATAATGATTGCAATCTACTTAAACATCGTTGAAAAGTTTGTCGAATTGTTTTTCATTTACTCGCTAAAATTTTTAGAAGCAATTTTTCAAATTTATTATTATTCTTTACTAATTAAAGTGTTTTGATTAGGATAATTCGATAGAAAACGCATAAAATATTAGCGTATAAATACATAGATTTTAGGACATTATTTAGGTTTAGTCGATCTTTGGCTGTTTTCTAAATAAAACTGTATGTTTAGTATGAAAAGTTAAAAAAAGATTGTCTGTTCTGTTCTTCATATTTACTATAGAGAAGATGAGAACCACAAATATTTACCATAAATGGACAATTGAAATGCTTGTAATTATGGTAAATTAAAGAGGATTAAATAAATTATAAAGATGCGCATTTAAATTAGTTTTGATATTTAGTTTTCGACATAAGTTACAATAAGCTCTTCCAGGTCTCAGACCCCTGGAAAAATAACATGTGAAAAATAATCGTTTAAATCCGATGTGTCTCAAAAAACCTATAGGATTTAAACGATAATTTTTCACATGTAATTATCGACCAGAATGAGAAAAAAATAGTGGCTGAATACCGATGAGACATGACCGAATTTTGAGAATCTATAAAATGAACATGAGGTTTCAATAAAACACAATAGAGGTTTGGACTGGAGTTGTGAAGTTCCTTTTAATTTTATTATCAGGCAGTAACACATTTTGTTTGCTGTTGAAACAACTTAAAGTGAATTTGGGGCGAAAAATTTCGCCATATATTGTGATGAATTAGTTGGTAAACTAGTAATATTAAATTGTTACAAAATTAAACAAGAATTTTTCGAGATTTATTATTAATTTAATCAATTTATTTTTTCAACGTAGAAATTGTTGACATTTTTATCTAGAATAGAGAAAATAAAAACACAATGATAAACAAATAAATATATATATAATTAAATGAATGATTGCATACTTCGGTACAATACCGTCTTTTTTCGCCAATCTATTGATACAGTCATCAGATTCGCCCTAAATATTACGAAAAAAAATTAATGAAATGATTTATCAGTATATGTTAAATGATTACCATTCTTCTGAGAGCACCACATATGGCATAAGCGGTTTGATTGCCGGTCACTCGACCCGTACTCTCGTCCACTTCCGCGATATTGATTTGAATGGAAGCGTGATCTTTAGCGTGTATTATGCGGTTTGACGCTGAACTGTAAGTGTCAACATAACAGTCAAACTTACTTAATAAATATTACACACAAATATTAATATAAAAAATAATAACCATTTTCTTGGAATATACAAATCAACCACTTCTCCGACGTCGTTCTCCATTCTAACAATTGATCGGATAATTTAATTTAACAATTATTTGCAATACAATATAAACGGTACACAACTATGGAAAAGGAAGTGAACTAATAGTAAACCAACACTATTCACAAATAACGTCTATAAAAATGCAAACAAAATAATTACTTTATCATAATATTATTGCTATATTTTTGCAAATTACGATTTTTTAACGTTTAAGCATTTTGCGGTCAAATATTTGATTTGATTTCTTATTTTATTGATTATCCGCAATAAGAAGCCTATTAAATAGATTATCGTATGCTTTAATGTTACTTTGATAAACATTTTTGTGTAATTCCAATATTTGTTCAATTAATTGTAACTTAAAACCACACGTTTATTATTTTGAATTACTGTAAACAATGTCCGAAAGAAAAGTATTAAATGTAAGTAATTGTAATAACTTATTGTTCATAATATGATTTAATAATTGACATTAATTCGATGACAGAAATATTATCCGCCAGACTTCGATCCGTCACGTATACCACGACTTCGTTTGCCAAAGAACAGACAATATACGGTGCGATTGATGTCACCGTGTAATATGAGGTGCAATACATGCGGTGATTATATCGCAAAAGGAAAGAAATTCAATGCCAGAAAAGAAACGGTGGAAACTGAAACATATTTGGGTCTAAAAGTGTTTAGATTTTATTTTAAGTGTCCGCGTTGTATGGCAGAGATAACGTTCAAAACGGATCCTAAAAGTATGGACTACGAGGTGGAACACGGAGCGACTCCTAACTTCAAAGCATTGAAATTGGCTGAACTGCAGGCCGAACACGAGGCTAAAGAGAAAGAGGAGGAAGAAAAGCTAAATCCAATGAAGCTTTTAGAGAATAGAACCAAAGCATCGCGACGTGAAATGGAAAATATTGAGGCGTTGGAAGATTTGAAGGAAATGAGTCAAAGGCAGCGACATATTGACTATGAAGACATCCTTAAAAGCAAGATTATAGAAGAGGAAGAAGAAGCTAAACGTCAAGAAGAGGAGGACGAAGCGTTTATAAGATCGATATTTCCTAATAAACAAATTACAGATAAACATGTTTTCAAGTTATTGCCTGATGATCTCGATTCGAGCGATTCAGATGACGAGTCTTTAATTAAACATAAATATACATTTGAAACAAGTTCTACTAATAATCCAACAAATAATTTATTAGACTCTGACCCAAACACTAATAACAAGTCATCGAAGAGAAAGTCGATAAAAGATCAAATTATAGTTAAAAAGAAAACAAAAACTGACAACTCTTTAAAAGACAACACTGAAAAATCTGTTAAATTAAATTTATGTGCATATTCTGATTCAGACAGTGATACCGATAGTAATGACAAATAGTTATACTGCTAATCATCAAATATATTTACTTTATATACTTAAGTTATAAAAATATGCAACATTTTTAATTATATCTTTTTTACCTGTATATGTCTGGTATTTCGATAATTTATTGAAAATTGTATAATAAAATTGATTTGTCAATTAATTAGAATTTATAAATATAAAATATAAATAATGGTAAATTATAGATAACAAGTACCCTAAATATTTGTTATTGTTGTATATTATAATTTAAGAAGAGACGGATCCACGCCTTCGGTCAACATTTTTTGATGGACAGCACCCAAAGGAATGCCTAAATGAAGCATTTTACGATATTTAGCCATTCTCTCGTCTTCAACCTCCAAATCTTCATTCGTTTCCGAGTTTACATCAGAATTTGATTGTTTATCAGTTACTTCACTGCTTTCTAATGGCAATTGTTGTTGTATTTGTTGATTATGCGCCACATTGTTGTCTGATTGGGTTTGTGGTGCAGCTATTGGTGTTTGTGTTTGCGTTTGTGGCGCACTATTGGTGTTGAGTTGATTGTTGGACGACAACGACAACCCACTGATTGAGTTCAACTTCATCTCTAGAATCACTAGATTCGAGTGACAGATATTGATTTTATGGTTCAATTGCGTGAGTCTGGTGTCGACCACTGCACTCAATTGGTTGAGTTGTTCGACGATTGTCACAGTGAAGTGATTCATGAAAGTCACCAAACGATTAGAATTGATTGCTGACAACTTATTGGTGTCGATGTGTTGTCGCTGTAACTGCGAGATGTCTGCCATTGTGTGGTTCAGTGATGTGAGTGTCAGATGAGAGTGATGTGCACACAATAATTAGAATAACCACCAAATCGCTTATAAAAAGGTTAATCGCAAACAAATAGGTGTTGTTTTATAATCTAATACATTATGTACATAAGCTCACAATAACAGTACGATAGAACCTGAAACTCAAACGTTACATATGCCTGCCTTTACATTACTTTTTACACGATACTCGTAAATGTTATTTCGCCCCCATTTTATGTTTGAGACAATTTATTTGATTCATATAAAAAATCATTTATTTCATTAAGTGTTTGATCAAAAGCGCCGCTTTTTCGTTATATTTTTATTATTGTTTGTTAACTCATTGAAAAATATTATGCATAAAGACGTGACATTATGCTTTATAGTCATGTTTTACGTTATACGCCGTTTTTTTGAAAAATTATTATATAAATAATATGTTTCACTTCATATTGAATAATGTGGAACAGAATTGTCAGAAATCTTAAAAAATTTAAGACCCGATCCCTATCATTGCCCACACATATGTCATGAGCCTGAAAAGACAATGACATTAAAAACCAAAGCTCGACCCACAGCTCGATTTCAAAACTGAAAAAGTTTTTGCTTATACAGGTTTGAAATTGTGATTAAGTTTTTAAGGTAAATTATCTGATTAATTTTATCCTATAAGTAGAATTAAATTTATGAATTCAAAGAATAATTTGTAAAAAATTAATTTTACAAATATAAGGACTCTTTAATTGATAGATAAAGACCGGTCCGAAAATCTTAAAGCTAAGCCCCAGAGCAACAATGGCACGATAACTTTTGTCGGACGCACTATGTATTATCGGCGAGTTTCGGACTCTCAAACAGGACTTTGTTAAAAAAATACATTTAATAATAGTTATTTGCTTTATTAAACGTTAAACTTTAGTAAATTCTTCCGAAGAGATCGTTATTTGTGTATTAACTACTATATTAAACATGTAACGCATTACAATTGTGTATTGAGTATTTGGCTTTGTTTTATCTATTTTAATAAATGAATTTCAGAAAATTAATATCTGAAGTTTTGTCAAATGATCAGACAATACAATAGTGTTATGCGCGGACAAGCGGTACACGCGAAACAGGGTTTGATTCATTCGAGTCACTAATAATAATAATAATAATATAATTAATATCACTTCAACTATTTTTGGATATCAAACTTTTACTGTTTGCGCACACTTTGATCTCATATGTATTCTTATTTTTATATTTTGAGTCATCAAATAATTTTAGTGGAGTCTTAGCAGTCAGTATGAGTAGTCACATAAGTCAATAAATCATTTTTATTAATTGTAAACCGACTTATAATTAATACATATGATTTATTGACTTAAGTCGGTTTACTTTATTTGTGGAGAGCGAGCTATCCAGGCCCAAGGTTTTTGATTTTTTAAAACTAATTCGAGAGCGCTGAACACGATGGTGATCTCGGGTTTTGATCCCCCCACCCCTCCTTCGACCCGAAAACCCCCACCAAAAAATTTTTCAAAATTTTTTTAAAATTCAGATTCTTAATTTTTGGGTTTATCATTGACTATTGTTTTAGTAATTATTGGTCACAATGACTCAAAATTTTACTAATTTTTTAAAAAAATTTAATGTTTTTATTTTTGATTACAAACTTTTCCGTTATGGTGGCGAAGATTTTAGAGTCGACTTGAAAATTATTCGTTGAAGCAGGTATAATTGAACGACCACACAGAAATAAAATTTACATTTATCGAAAACGCTCACTTTGATTATACTGAAAATACTCACTGGACAGCATTACGTGTAATGTTTTGTTTTACTGAAAAACATACACGTACTTTTGCTGCATCAAACCTAAGTATCGATACACACACCGCTACAGCATATTACCGAAATTGTTAATGTGTGTGTGAGCAGATAAATACAATGACGGACAGGCCTATAGGCGGTAATGGTGTTGTGGTGGAGTTGGACGAGTCATCTCTGGCGCAATATATATCATCGCGGTCTTCCAACTGCAGCTCAAAGACATTGGTTTTTATGTTTTTGGCGTTATTGAAAAAGAAAATCGGGACAATTTTATTATTCGATGCGTTAATGGTTGCGATAAAACAACTATATTTCCCAAAATTCAACAATGGATTAGGATTAGGATCAATCCCGGTTCGGTAATCCATTCTGATGGATCAGCTCTATATAAAGATATAAACAACGATCAGGCGCCATCGCTTTTAAATGATGGCTTCAACTTTTGATTTTTTGGCCATGAATTTGTTATACACAATGTGGCCGAATTTTCAAGACCGAGCCATTACGATATTCAGAGGTTGTGACGACAAATCATGTTGAAAATTTGTGGTCACATCTCAAAATAAATCTTCTTAGTTAACTATAATTATCATAACTCAAACCAAAAACTTTCTTAAAATAAAAACATTGTTTAATAAAACAAATTTACACTAAAATTCTTTTCATGTAACAATAAAATTCAAAAAAAATATAAAAATATTATATAGAATTTCTTAAAACAAAAAAATTTACCAAATTCCTTTTGCCAGAAACTTCTTTTGCCAGAATTCAGTTTGCCAGAAACACAAGTTTGACACTCAAAAATGATTGTATATGTGTTATTGGTGGACAAAAAAAAATAAGAATGTATTGACAAGTTTCTTGAGAATTATTTATTAACAACATATGAGAATTACTTTCAATACATTTAAAGATTAAATGCCGAACATATGTTTATGTTAAGATAAACATACTGTATTTTATAAAATAATGAAAAACTAAGTAAAATGTTTACTACAAATTGTAATCAAAGATAAAAAATTATTTAGTGATACAGTTTTTAAAAATACATAAACTAATGATCATTACAAAAATAATCTTCTAAGTTATTATCACCAAGAATTGAATAAGAAATAGCATCAAGAAATTCAATAACAGAACTTTCGTGATTTAAATATGCATTTGTTAATCTGATAATTTGATCATTATTTTTTCTGTACTTTTTCCTGGTTTTTGTTGGGGATTTACCTGCATTGAGACCCAAAGTAATTAATTCAAATTTAATTTGTTCGTCTTTTAAAATTTTAATGAATTCAAAAATATTTTTGTGGGCCGAACCGCATTTTTTATTTAAATTGTTATGCCAACCCTCTAAATAAATAATAATAGTTCTGGGTCCGTAATTTAAGTGATGGTTCCACATTTCTTGATTAAAATTATCATTTTCAAGCCAAGTATTAATAAAATAGTCGACAAAAGTTGTAACTGAATTTCCATCAGTTAACTCAGGGGCGGTCGCCATTATGTCGACCCAGGCATTGTCGATATCAGTTAAAGGTACAAACGCTAGGGACGCCATACGTCTTACCATTTTATTAAAACCATAATTTGTTTAATACTGAATGTTTAATCCTAAATTAGATTGAAAATTAAAAAAATAATTTTTCGATTTTTCTAAAATTTTTGTTTTACAACATATCACTTTGAAACTTTTTTTATATGTTTATCTCAAATATATCTCTTGGTCCGTTTCGGGAGGGGCCCGAAAATCTACGGCGCATAGGTTGGGTCACGGGAAAATTATTGCGCATCAATATAAAAGTGATATTTTTTAAAACTTAAATTATGTGAAATATCAAAATTGTTTAATTACCGATATTGTTTATTTTCCTTATTAATGCTTGTTTAAAATGGAATAGGCATCCATGAATATTAATATTAGGGAATAAACAATTTAGCGATTCTTTAACAGCCAATTTAAAATCTATTTGAAAATTTTCTGGAGCGAACACAGTATTTAATTCTTGAGCTTTATTTTGTAATATTCGAAACAATCTTAAATATGTATTTTTAGTTTTATCGGTAAAAGTGCATAAAGTAAAGGTATTATTTCTCCTCTGTACTGCTCTGCTTTTCTATTTTGACTCTTTTAGAATATAGGGAAAATTAGCACAACAAGTCTTAGGAAATATTACTAAAGACAATAAGCGTAAGTTATGAATAAAAGGATAAAATTAGGGTGTCCTTGACATGTCTTTGATGCTATTGGATATTGAGGTTTAATGTCAAAGCGCATTTTTTAAAAATTCATGATTTTTTACTTTACTGCCCTCTACGTTCCATTTTCAAATTTAAATTTCGAGTTTAGCGCTGATTTAAAACTAGGGAAAAGTTGAAAAGCAAGTATTTCTCTGTTTGCTGTTTTTAAAAGAGTCAAAATAGAAAAGCAGAGCAGTGTAACATCCATGTAGAGAATATAATTGAAAGAATAATTTTGGAACCGAATAAAACGTTCCATCACCATAAACACACGAAGATAAGCACAGTTTTTGAAATAAATCTTCGGTAGCAAAAACAATAATTCTTTTATTTTCTAAATTATCATCACACAGAATAAAAGAATTTTCGCCAATAGTTACATATTCTGGTGGGAAAATTAATTCTTGTACTGTTGTTGGCTCAAAAGGAATAATTTTCGGTGCATACTAGACGATACAGACTTAAACTGAGGTACAATGTTGCCCACTTCAATATCAGAATAATTATCTCTTAGCCTATTTTTTTCAGTTTGCAGTATCTTTAAATTTTTTAGAAAAACTCTCTTAAAATATATAATAATATACAATAAAATTTTCATATTAAGCATAATCTCGCAACCAAATACAATATTGAAACATTGATAACGTTTTATTAACTATAGAAATAGTTTTGATTCGATTACGAAAATAATTATTATGAAAAAGTTTCTTAAAAGTTTATTGTTAAAACTGCAAAAATATTTATGATTTTTCCCAATTCCAGACTAACTGAAACTGTAATTTTGTTATAAACATAAAAATTACAATTGAAAATTAGTAGAGCTCTTAAAAACTAAACCATGTTCAACAGCAATCACTTGTTTTACAGTATTTATTATTTATTGAGAATTTGTTAGCATTAAATATCGAGTTCTATAAATAGTTTAAATGTTTTAAATATAGAAACGTATTTGAAACGAAAATAAATAAATTG